>JACBWW010000005.1:0-35409 GCA_020086605.1 Lanius collurio
ATTGCTGGGGTGACAGGGGGATCACAGCAGCTGACCCTGTTAGAAGCTAAGGTGAGCCCGACTAGGAAGGAGTGGCAGAAACATCCTGTTGTGACTGGCCCAGAGGCCCTGTGCTTTTTGGGCATAGACTTCCTCCAGAATGGCTGTTACAGAGACCCAAAAGGACTTAGATGGGCATTTGGGATTGCTGCTGTGGAGCCAGAGGGCACTAGGCAATTGAACACCCTGGCTAGACTATCAGAGAATCCTTCTGCAGTTGGACTCCTGAAAGTGGAAGAGCAACAAGTGCCAATTGCCACCTAGACAGTGCACCGCCGGCAGTATCGGACAAATTGAGATGCTGTGATTCCCATCCACAAGATGATCCGTGAGCTGGAGAGCCAAGGGGTGGTCAGCAAGACCCACTCACCCTTTAACAGCCCCATTTGACTGTGTGCAAGTCTGACGGGGAATGGAGACTGACTCTGGACTATCGTGCCTTGAATGAAGTGACTCTAAAGTAATAAGGCTGGGGGTGGCCTGGCAGGTGCTGGCTGGGGTCTGAGGCTCATACCCAAGAAGCCGTGGCTGGCCCGGAGAGGTGATCCCGTGAGGAACCGTCTCCCAGGGGGTTGTAGCTTCTCTCAGCCGTCGGCCGGGGTTGCCTGCAGAGATGCCTGGCTCAGCAGGCCATCAGCTCTTTAGTGATTCAGCAAGGGATTTCAGTTCAGCTCTGCAAGGCAAACCCCCAGGGCCAGGCCAGGAAAGAGAGAGGAGAGGTCCTTCTGGTGGTTCTGCAGAAGTAGCTTTATTCTTCCTACTTCCGCGAAGGGGTGACCAGCGACGGATCCTCTCCTGCCTCAGGATAGAGGGGTCTCTTTTATGGGGATACAGAGGTGGGTGTGAAAGGGTGAGAAACCAGTAGGTATTAGGGTATTTTATGAGTAGTTTCCTAGAGGATCATGGGTCTGTCTCCTCTTGCCGTAACCAGAAAGATTCCGGCTTTCCCAAAGAGGGCCCTGCAGCAGGATTGTGTAACCTCCTTATGTCCAGGTCTTCCTGCCATGGCAAGGGCTTGTCAGACCCTACATCTGGAGATAGTGCAGTTTCTAAACAGGGGCTTTGCTGGGGTTTTGGGAGTTCCCTTTCTCTTGAGGAATTTTCTCCCGTATATGTTACCGAGGAAATAAAATGCTGGGTACTTGGGAGAAACAAAAGAACTGGTCACAGAGAGGAGGAGCCCATTGTGGGCTACTGTCTTCACCTGGGTGTGCCCGGGACTCAGGGCTTGGTGTGGAGACAGGGAGAGAGGCGGCCATTCTTGTCAGCACTGCAGGCTTCCTGCTGTTCTTCCTCCCTGATGGAGAAACCCTGGAAAGGCAGCAGCTTAGCCTCACCTAAACTTCTCAAGTGGAATCGGACAAAGATAAAGGGGGAAAACAGACCAGAAGGGTGGGTGCTGAGTTCATCAGTGATAGGAGAAGAGTGTCTCGGGCGTACTGGGAATAATTTCCTTAACGAAATAGGAAATACTGCATGTAAGAGACTGAAAGTCAGTAATGGAACTTTTACATGCAGGGTCCCTGAAAAACCAGCCCTGTATTGGACTCAGAGAAAAAAAAAAGGAAAGAATCGTAAGTACAGTAATAAAATCAAACTCTATCAATGCAATGATACTGACAAAAATCCTTATTTTGGGATTCCAGACATATCAAAATTTTGGGAAAATTTCAGTCAACAAAAACTCAATTACTGGAAGGCCCCAGATGGTTTATTTCGGATATGTAGGAAAAGGGCATAAGCAAAGCTCCCCTCTAAGTGGAAAGGGAGTTGTATCCTGGGAATCATACACCCGGGATTCTTTCTTTTAGCTGAGCCAGATAGAGATCAACTAAAAATACCTGTGTATGAAGATCTAAAAAGAAATAAAAGAGAATTAATTGGAGGATCTCAAAAATGGAAAGACGAAGAATAGGCCCGCTGAGTGCATAATTGAAAAGTATGGGCCGGCCACCTGGGCAGAAGAAGGGAGTTGGGGATATGGAACCCCAATTTACATGCTGAACTGCATCATAAGACTTCAGGCAGTTGTGGAAATAATAACAAACCGAACTGGTCACGCATTGGAGTTGCTAGCTAGCCAACAAAGCTAGAAAGAGCTGCAGTGTATCAGAATAGGTTGGCTTTAGACTATCTATTGGCTGAAGAAGGAGGTGTTTGTGGAAAATTTAATACATCAGATTGTTGTTTGAAAATAGATGATCATAGACATGCCCTCATGGATATAGCCAAAAATATCAGAAAAATATCACACGTACCTGTCCAAAAATGGGAATCTGCACTATAACTCAGCTGGTGGGATCATTTACTGAGAATTGAATGGTGAAAAAAGCTAGATTTCTTCCTTTTATGTGCCACTGCAGGCTTGATATTCCTCCCCTGCTTAATCCCCTGTTTTATTCGATTGCTATCTACAGTAGTCCAAGGCATGCAAATAGTACCAATGTCTGCAGAACCAAAATTGGCTACATCTGGAACAGCACAAAAGATCATGGTGTTGAGAAAGCAAAACACTATCAAAGATCCCTTAGAAGAGGTGAGATTAATTTGGGAAAAAAATGAGAAAATAATGAAAGTTAATAAACAAGGGATATTACTCAAGCCAAATGTTCTGTATAAAAAAGGAAAAGTGAGGTATTGTTTTAAACATATTAGTGTTGGCTTTGTCACATATTAGAAAATTGTACTTAGATTTTATAATGATATAGAATGTCTATAGTTTAAATAGTCAACTTAGAAAAAGTAAGCAGAAAAAGTCCTCACATTCCTAGATTATTTTATCAGAGAAGAAGAAAAACCAGAAACCGTAGAGAAGAATTTATTGAAGAAAAGCACACACCGAGGAGCCCAAGAAGACTGTAAATCAGATGGAATGATACACAGAAACTTCAAGGAATTGATGAATAATGCCTGATTATGATGAATGTGCAATCAGAGATGCATTCTTAAAGGCTATCCTTTGGATGTAGAGGTGTGCTTGTGGTTCTTCACCAGAAGCACCTGGCTGCATAATAACTTTTTGTGGTTGTCTCCCCATTTGTCCTATTTCATTTTATTACACTTTTCCTAAATTTCGTAAGTGAACCTCGTTCCTCACACCATAAATAGAAAAATAAATGAATATACAGAACTTCATCCCATTTCCCCCCCTGTTTACAAAATCACAATAAGTGTGAAATCAAGCTAGATTGCAAAGACCCATTTTCAGGCCACGTTTTCCCCTTCTGCAAAACATATTTCTGCCACCAAGTGTTACAATAATCGATCAGCTTATCCTTGCGTAATTCTTGGCCAAAATTACCCTGTTTCAAATGTGCTAATAAGCATCTCAAAGGAGAACTATGTGGTATGGGGGCATTACCACCCAAAATCCGTTTAAGTTTCTCCATGTTACCGCTACCAAAGACCACTGCCGACCCTGCAATGCTTTCGCAATTGCCTTACGAATGGCACCTAGGAGTTACCAGAAATTCCTTAGCCCAACCGTGGGTAGCTTTGGCTACCGCACCAGAAGTAAAAGCAATTTATTAGCGGGCAGCCGCACCAGAAGTAAAAGCAATTTATTTCTCCAGGGGACAACTGTGAGCGCGGGGAGTCGTGGCTCCTATGGGTTCCCCGAGAATTCCTCAGTGCCAGGTGGAGCATGATCGGGTTGCGGGGTCCTGAGCAGGGCTCAGAGGTGCCCATCTGAGGTCGCCAAACTGTTAGGGTAGAAACATAATCACAGTATCATTATATGCAGGTGCTTTTATGGAAGAGCTCTGGGAATCAGGTATACAAACCCAAAGCTGACTCTGACATGGATTCGAGATGGACACATTTTCATACCCTTTGGTTACATACTCGTTGTATAACCATATTTTAATCATGAAACTTTTATTGTTCCATTGTATACATTGATCTTACTGAAGAACAAATTCTGAGGCCCCCTCCCAACAGCATTTCTCATGATTATGGTTTGTTTCTCTTGATTCTTGTTGTGATTAAACAATAATTATATTCAATTACTAAACAATCAATATATTTTATCATATGCTGGTTATGCACGTGCAGTTTCCCAGAATCTAGCAAAGACAAAGCCCAGCACCAAGTCTCAAGGTCTACCGAGCTCAAGCTTTCTTTCCCAGGTGCTACCAAGCCTCAGTTTTTCTTTCCATCCCTTTCTCCCCTGAATCCTGTATAAAATTCCCATGACTTTAGAAACATTTTAACCATATGCTATTAAGAAAAAAGAACCAAACTCACCGCTGCAGTCTGCACTTCCCTCGTCCGCTTCATTGTACCATGGTGTTCTCCAAAACTTGGAGAAGGAAGGGAAGGGCGATTGCTTTCGCAGAGAGCTGCAAGAGGACTGGGCAGCAGCAACACATGCCACCGCCATAGAACTTGCTCTTTCCCAAGGCTATAACATGAATTCATCCTGGAAGCCACCATAGTCCTGAAGCCCGGAAGACGCTCACCCGAGCTCGGCTCTCGGCGCCTTCCTTCTTCGGCTTTGTGAACACGCCGTGCCTTCATTCTTCAGGAGGCGGACGGTCATCTGCTTATTGCCCGGAACACTGTGCCCGCCAGCAAAGCCCTGGTGGCTTTGCTGTCTGCCCGATCCTTCTTGGCTCCAGTATGTGCTGAGCCACACTGCAGTCTCGCAAGGAGCAAAAGATCGTATCTAGACATCTTGCACAGGCGAAAGGTGCTGGGATGAAACCACGTTTCTCCTCACTCCTTCTCGTGGCCCAGACTCTGGGGCTGCCTTCAACAGCTTGCACATTGCAAGAGTCCGCCAGCCAGTGCTGCTCCCTCAGCACACTTCGCTGACCGAGAGCTACATGGGCAGCGTGAACGCAGGGAAAGAGAAAGGCTGTCCTTGTAGCTCGAGCCGAGGAAAGAGATTGTTCATGTTACACCGGGGGTGCAATCAGCATGCAGGCGGAAAAGCGGCAAAGCTCAGTGCGGTCTCTGGGCTTCTCCTGCGTCCGGACAACGGGAGGCGAAGAACGAAGCCGCAGAGCACCGGGCTTGCATGTGCAGTGCACCGAATGGCAGAAGCCCGACAAGGCCTCATTCACAATCCGCGCCGGCTGCGAGCGTTCTCACTGCTTCAAAAAGGAATGAGCAGCCGCAGCACTTTATGCCACAGTGTGAACACAGGCACTTGCTTAGTAGTTCTTCAAGCTTCCAGAATTCCTTGAGCTAGATCCCATCCATCAGCAAGTATCCAAGCAGAAGACGTTCCTAAAGCACCCCTTCTCCAAGCGGCCTTCAGAAAGTGCACATCGCAATGTGCCTGCGTGCCTTTCTTCTAGGACAGATGTCCTCCTTGCTTTCACTCTTGCAGCACTCTTGGCAGGCTCCAGCCGCTGCTGTCAGAGAGGACAGGCGTAGAAGCAAAAGACAGTGCTGAGCTGCACCTTCGCCTTCCGCAAGTAAACAGCAGTAAACTCACTGGGGCACTCTCTACTTCCCTCCTCCCCTTCATTCTACCATCGTGTTCTCTGAAACTCAGAAGCTGAAGGGAAAGCTTGAGTTATTTGCTCTAGGACCTTTGATGTAAAGTGAGTTCTTCTATCTGAGTCTATCTTAGTAATCATTCCATACCTGGGAATAATTATTTCTAAAAGGGGTTTACATACCACGTTGGCTGAGGCTCTGTCAGTGGGAACAGCTTCCACCCAGTAGGTGAGATGATCGATTATTACTAAGAAGAATTTCCACCTCTGTACTTGGGGAAGTTCAGTAAAATCCACTTGCATACTCTGAAATGGTCAGAGAGCTAACTCGCGACCTCTTGAAATTGTTTTTCTCATCATTTTTCTATTTAGTTTTTGGCAAATTATTCATTTCTTAGTTATTTGTTTAGCCGGTCTATAAATGCTAATGGTCCCATATTTATTGAGAAAGTGATTACATAAAGCCTGGGTGCTCTGAGGAGTATTTGATGCATGTCTTCTAAGATTTTTTTGGTGAGTGATTTATTAAGTAACTGTCTTCCGTCAGGAAGCTTCCATTTCCCAGGTTCATCTGGCTTTCCTCCTATCTTAATTCTTTTTCTTCTGTTTCACTGAATGTTGCAGTCTCTAATTCTTTGCTATTTGTGGTCAAAATGAATATAACTTTTTATCCCATTTTCTGCAGCATCTTTAGCTTCTCGATCTGCCAAATTATTTCCTCTGATTTCTGAGGTCATTTCCTTTTGGTGTCCCTTAATGTGTCCTTCTGCTACCTCTTCAGGTAATTTTAATGCCTCTGAAACCTCTAAAATAAGTCCTTCATGTATCAATCCCTTTCCCTTAGAATTTAGTAATCCTCTTTCTTCTCAAATTTTCTCAAAGGTTTGTACTACTCCAAAAGCATACTTTGAATCAGTCTATATTGTTCTCTTCTTGTGTGCTAAGTATTCCAGTTCTCTTTTTAGGGCGTATAATTGACAAGTCTGAGCTGACCAGTTTGAGCGTAATTTTCCTTTTTCAATGGTCTGCATAGCCTCCCCATCAACTAAAGCAGACCCTGTTGCTATTCTCAACAAATCTGTCCTTTCCAGGAACCCTTCTGATGGGCCCTCTGACTTAGTAACTCATCTTAAATCTCTCCTAATGTTATGGAAAATGTTAGAAAAAAAATTAAAGGGCAACACATGGCACGGGCCTGTTAAAAGCAAATGTAGCACTAGAAAACCATCTCACCCAAATTCTTAGTTAGCTGTAAGTACAACAAACTTGAGATTAGGTAAGAAGAGAAGGATATCAAAAAGCAAGTGTGGAAAGTTATTTAGCAGAACGAAATAGAAAAGGTGATGAGACCTAAGCAGGAATTGTTGATGGAGTTAGAGAAACAGATGAGGCAACTGGAGGTGACTGTATTCAGCAAATTTCTGTCCATTCTGTTCTGTATTAGCTTTTCTCTAGGGGAAAAAAAAAAAAAAAAAGCAGCTATTTTGATGTATTCATGACCTTTAGTTTCAACCAAGGAAAGTAGGAGCACATATACTTTTTCATTTCTGACTGGAGCTAACATACTAAAGTAAAAATGGTTAAAACCAACCTTCTGTGCATGGCCCTCCGGGGAAATTTTCAATGAGAAACAAATAGTATTCAGTTTTTGTTTCCCTTGTATTTTGTATTTACATCCCCACATTATTAAATGGATCCTGAGTCTAAGAATGCTGTAAAACAATTATTTTATCAGTGGGTCTAAGAGAAAAAAAAGATGAAATAGATTTTAAATTTTTATCACTGTAGTTGAAAAATATAAAATATTCAGCAGCATCTCTTTCAATATTTAGATGGCTTCTGAAAAAACTTATTAGATATTTAAAATATTTGTGAGATGGTGACTTTGTCTGGAACAGCTTAAAGGAATGTGTGTGGTTATTCCCACTCCAGCAGTGATCTTCCTCAAACCCTCTGCCAGGACACTTTACCACTTTGAACTACCTTCTCCCTATCCCTGATGAAGAAAGCACGTATGCTAAAAATCCAGAGGAGAAAGATTTTCAGGCAGAATTTTGACCAAATTTTTCCTTGTTAGTGAGGAGATCTGCTTCAATCTTGGGGAAATCTGAGTTCTCTGGGGGCAAAAGCCATCCACTCCTTATTCTATAGGGAATGAGGGAGCTAGATATGAGCTCCACAGTGATTCACTGGCTCTTAAGCAACATTTCAGCTGTGCTGCTCCTGTTTCACCCATGTACAGAGTTCTGGGTAACTGGCCTAGCTCTGGGAACGATCACATTGCATTCATGAGTACAGCAGAGAAGACAAAATAATGTGGCATTTTATTTGTCATTTTACATGCAACAGATTTTCTCACTTAAGACTTCCTGCTCCAGTGACCCATGTTAAGTAATCCCCAGAGGGATTATCTGTTGTTCCCATTTCAACAGGAAAGAAACTGTGAGTTCGTTAAAGCCCATATTTATAAGAGTACATGTGGAGGTGGGTCTCTGTCCCTGTCCCCAGGTCACGTGTGCCCCATGCCTGTTCCTGATTGGGTGGTTTGGGTGCCTGGGAGCTGGGGGGGGAGAAGGTCCGAGAGGTCGGCTCGGGAACTCCGGCCATGCGGCTGGAGAAAATAAATCATCCTTGAACATCTACAAAAATACTGCTTCATCTTTCCTTCCAGCTCCATCGTCGTCATATATATTGTTGTAAAATTCCCCTCACTGCAACAAAATGGTGGAGAATGCGGGCAAACGATCCCTGGAGAAGATAATTCGTGAGTAACTCTGGATATCTCTTCTTACTTTTGTTTTGATGAACAATGGAGGATTCATGGAAGGACTCATGGCTGTCCGAACCACAAAGAGACATTTACCTTAAGCTAAAAAAGGTTCTGGAACAGCAATATGTAGACTTTAGCTTAATTCAAACTCAGAAAGAACTAAGACACTTTTTGGCATGGCTGTTTAAAAACTTCTTCTATGTTTCTTGGGATTTGATTCTTACCAAGGACTTTTGGAAGAATGTTTGGACACAGTTAATTTCTGAATCAAAAAATATGCCGATGCAGGACTATTTCCGTGAATATTACCTGATTACAGAGACTGTTGAGCAATATCAGCAGTGTCCTGCTGCTGTTTCAGCAGCGAATACGTGGTCAAGCAGCGTGCGCGTTGCAGTGGGCTCCTCCGCCACCCTGGAGACCGCGCGGCCCTGGCCGAGAGCACCCAGTTAATTGCGGGTGGTGGCGAGAGAGCTTCCGCGCGTGGGAGAGCCAGTGAGGCCAGGCACAGAGACGGGGCGGCAGCGAGAGTGGAGGTGGCGGGAGTAGAGCCAGGAGCGACGCGGCAGGGCGGGCCCGGCGGTGTTCGCCCTGAGGCAGCAGTGAGGGCGGTGGCGGCGGAAGCGCATCCCGGCGATGGCCGCCCCGCGCCGCTTGGTGAGCAACAGTTCAAGCCCGCGCCTCACACCGATAAAGGCGACGGCGATTGTGGCAGTCGCTATGGAGACCGTGGTGAGACACGCCGAGCAGAGCCAGAGGGGTGTGGGGGTGCGAAGGGAGCCGTGCTAGCCCACGGCCACACAGCCGACGACAGCAGCAGCAGCGGCGGTGCCAGCGGTACAAAGCTGTGCACAAGCGAACGCCTCACAGCGCGCGGCTGTGCAGCCGCGCAAATGCCCGGAAAGCGTGGAACAGTCACGCTAAACTCCAGAGCGGGAGCGAGCATGGCACCAAATGCGGCTCCGCCCCACACACGATCCCGAGGAGCCGAGACCCCGAGACAGGAACGTGCTGGCGGCCCTGGCCACGGTGGTCCCGGCTGCGGCAGCTCCGACGAGAGAAGAAGTGAAAGCAAGAAGAAAAGAACTCGAAAAAATGAAAAGATTATCATAGCTAAGTTTTTTGGAACTGTAAAGTGGTATAATGTAAAGAAAAATTACAGTTTCTTGTTGAAAAACGATACTAGAGAACGTATTTTTGTCCATAAATCTGCTATTGTGAAAAATAACACCAAAAGTGATGTTCCAAGCTTAGAAGAAGGAGAAAGAGTACAATTCAAAATTGTGCAAGGAAGAAAGGGCCCTCAAGCAGCATGTGTTACAGGCCCTGGGTGTGCCCCTGTGAAAGGTAGTAGATATGCTGGACAATATCCCCATAATCCCTATCCTTTCCCCTATCCCACCTTCCTCTTTTAACCCATTCCCCTTTATCCCCCATATATGCCCAGCCCAAATTTCCCTTTCTGGTTCCCCTCACAAAACCAGTCCTTTTCATTTGCCATTAATCCCTTTGCATTGCCAATGAGGGGGATGAAAAGGAGGGAGAGAAGAAATTAACCATCATTTTCTAAGATTCCAACAGGTACAAAAAGGAAAATCCCTTCCTCAGTTTCCATCTGAAGTGTGCTCAAGTCCTGTCTCCCTTCTGATGCTCCAAAGGAAATCTGTTTGGACATTTGAAGATTCAAGATAGTGGCTTCATTTCCTTTGAAATTGTTTTGTTGTTTATCCAACTATTTCCCCTGTTATTTTATTTAATAAGAAAGGGTGAATTGTGGAGGTGGATCTCTGTCTTGTCTCCAGGTCACGTGTGCCCCATGCCTGTTCCTGATTGGGTGGTTTGGGTGCCTGGGAGCTGGGGGGGGAGAAGGTCCGAGAGGTCGGCTCGGGAACTCCGGCCATGCGGCTGGAGAAAATAAATCATCTCTGAACATCTACAAAAATACTACTTCATTTTTCCTTCCACTCCATCGTCATCATGTATATTGTTGTAAAATTCCCCTCACTGCAACAAGTACAATGTTTCCAAAATACCATACTGGTATGCCTGGCATTTTTGCGCACAATACAAAATAGCAAGTATTTTGAGTCTGAAAGTTATGATGAGATTATTGTCACAAGAAGCCTTTTTCAGCCTGTCCATAGATTTTGAGAGACATTTCCCTTTTGGTTAATTTTTTCCTTGGAAAGTTCCTTTCAAAGGAAAAATGAGAGAAACTTTTCTGAAGTTTTCCTATGGTTTTTGTTACAGCTGTTATTACAGTAATAATTGTTGTTGTGATGATATTATTATGAATATTGATAGTAGTAGTAGTAACAATAGTAATAAGGATTTGCTCTCCCAAACTTTTTGTGCTCCATCATGTGATGAAAGAATCTGCATTTTGGCCAGGCTGCTACTGTGCAGGTCCATTTAGCACAAAGAATACCCAGATTATACAACAATCATTGTGATTTCATCAGCCCTCTGTAAGATTTCACATGAAATATACTAGAGAAACAAGGTATTTAACTTAAAGGAGCTTGAGAATCAGATGTCATGATTTTGCACCTTGCACTGCAGTGACTGCACCTGCTAAGAGCCCCTGATAAAGTAAATTTTTTCTCTCTGTGGGAGGAGGAGGAGACCTAGAGTCTGCAGAGCTATTAGAGGGAACACAGTAATATCCACAACCTCCCTGGGCAAACTGTTCTAGTGTTTCACCACTCTCACAGTAAAACATTTCTTCCTAATGTCTAAACTAAGTTCTTCCCTTTCCATTTGCACTCGGTCCTCCTTGTTCTATCACTACAGTTCCTGATGAAAAGTAAGCTAGGAGTAACTTCATGAAGCTGAGGAAGACATTTGTAGTCATGTTAGCACAAATGCTTGGGCATGTTGATAAGACAGATACATGTTTTACAGGGAAAAATGATTTCCAGACCACTCCTTCACCATGGTCAGTGTCTGTTTCAGGTCACAGAAGCACCGTGTGGTTGATCTCCATACTCTTATACCTGGTCTAGGTGGATCAGCTCCCTGATGGCTCCTGGGATGGCTCCGCTCAGGAACACTCAGAGAGCTGTGATTATCCAGACTGCAACTGAAATACTAATAAGAAGTCAATCCTTCAAGTAAGGACCCTTGCAGTTAGCTCAATGTCACACTTGTCACCACTACTTGCCAGAAACACGGTATCCAGCTAGATTACCCAGTAACACATGATTAAATAAAATATGGTAAAATATGTGACTTGAGACAGCAGGATTAAATAAAATATGGTAAAATATGTGACTTGAGACAGAAGGATAGAGAAAAGATATAGTTTGCTAGCTGTGCTTAAACTGTCGAGCACTGCAGCAGATGCAGGAGGCATGCATTTGGCCACTGTGGTCAGCAACACTGCATTAACTTGCATTTGTGATCAGCAAAACTCACACAATCAGAGATGGTTATTTCATTCACAAATACCACAAATACGCAGCCAAGGCCTCATTTAGATGGGGACCAGGTGAGAACATGAATCCTGTTTACCATCCTGCAGGGGTGGCTCTCTTGGGATCACCTGCAAGCAGACAGCAGGGCCCAGGAGCTGCAATATGTAAAAAAAGAGAGTGTGAAATGGCTGGCAACAACAGCAGTTCAATCTGTTCTTAAAAAGCCACTGTCAGGACTGTCAGTGTCCTGAAGCATCCCCAAGGGTTATCCCAGAATATGTTTCCTGCATTCCAATTTCCTTAGAAGTCTGATGGTGAAGGAAATGCAAAGCATCGGAGAAGGTTCAAATAAAATCTCCTCTACTGGAAATTAAGTGCCTGAGTTGGGGGTACCAGAACCAGCCTTTTAAAGTTTGGTGTCCTGTCCTGTAGAAAGAACTGAGCACAGCTTGAAGTTTGATGTGGAAGTTGCTGCCACTTGTCTTCATTAAGATTAGTTTAATCTTCTCCCTGTTTCCTGAGTGGCCTAACTAGTTAACCTCTGTCCTTTGTAAGTTTAATTTTCTGAACAGCCTGCAGGACAAAAAGTCCATTTATCTTCATCCTTCCAAATGCACATGAGCTGTCCAGGGCTGCTACAATCTCTGCCAGTATAATAAACACAACCTGTGTGGTTTTTTTCATGCTTAGCTCAGGCATTACTTTAATGTATAAAATTGAAAATCAGCAAGGCTGGTTATTGAATTTGAAAATTGTTCTATAAAAGCTACTCCTGAAGAATTTTGGAGAACCTTCCATTTTGTAGTGTTCTAAAATAGCTTTCTGTTTCTGAAAATGTATATTGTAAACTTATTTCAGCTTCCTATGAAATTATCAATTCATGAAAAAAGAAAGTTTTCAGTGCAAAATTTACAGGAGAACTCAAATTTCAATGGCATCGTTTCAAATTACTTCAGTGTTTTTTTATATTTCAAATATTTCAATGGCATAAGTTTTATTTACCCCAAAGTTTCATTTCTAATTAAAAAGGGGTTGAGTTGTCCTGTTTTTTTTTTTTTTTTAGAAGTTACTCCAATATGCTCTAACTTTCTGTCCAGGTCACTGTCTTTTTACGCAGGTTTTAAAAGAGAAAAATATCCTATGCCTAGGACCTGCTTCAAGCTCAGTGGGAGAGAGGCTCCCTCCTGTGGAATATGAGGTCTTTTCACTTACATATTCAAAAACCCCTAAGGAAGTAAGCTGTGCTTAATTTAGTTACAATTTTGTTAAATTTTGACGGCAATCAAGAAAAAAGGAATTTAGACAAAAAGCTATTATCCAATTTCTTGAGATTAAAAGATTTGGGCATTAAACTCTCAGTGAAATCTCAGCAGAATCTCTTGCTGAATTTATTTTCATGGAGCTGAATTTTTTTTTTTTATTTGAAAAGTTTGGTCTGGATCTCTTACTAAAGCTTGCTGATTTCAAATTTTCTAAGAGAAGGTTAAGCAGATTTGAAAAAACTCATGAAAAATCAGAGTGACGCAGGAACTTCCGTTTAAAAAGAGCCCCATTCAACAGTTAAAAGGCAAAATAACTCAAGAAGAGCGTGAGAAAGCTCTCCTGATGGCATCCTCTCTTTGTTCTTCTTTTGTGTTTAAAGAAAAGACTTTGTGTATTTGAAGATCTGCAAAAATTATTTGCAGATGGATTATGCTGACTTTAGTTAAAATTTTCTCCTTTTTTCTCAGGGAAAAACACTTTTGCTTATATAAGGAATAGTTCCTGGGTGTACATCTAAAGCACTAGATTATTGGGATTTCTAAAATTATTATAAAAATTTTATATATTAAAATGTTTATTCATCATCACCTCTCTCTTAGTTTTCTCCTTTTACCCTTACTTGAAAAATGCTTGGAGCATTCTTAAGGCAGTAAGACATTCATTGAAGAAAAGAAAATGATGTTGGGATAATATAATTAGAGAATGTATTTTTAAATGCATTTTGCTTTTGGGCTCTTTTTGTTGTTGCTTTTAATAAATAAATGGTATATATGCAATATCATTTCTACATTTCCAATGCTCCATTTATTAAAGTGCATTACATTTTTTAAAAGTCTAGTGTGTTCTGGTTGCATAAAACCATCAGAAAATTCAATCAAGGAGAAATACTTGTTTGAGCTCTGGATTAGTCTGAATTTTTGATTAGTCTCATAAGAGTTTTTTTTTTATGTTTCATTGTAACATTACCTAGCTATCAAAATACCAAAAAAAAAAAAAAAATCCCCAAAACAACAAATAAACAAGGTGATACATACCTTATATTGTTTCAATTCTTAACAGCCTATTTCAGCTTACATGGGCAAATTTCTGTGCATTTTATCTTATATAAAAAGGAACTACTGTAATGAAGATAAGCAAAGCACGCCCTTTCAGCAGGAATATAATTTATCAACAATTATAGACAATGGGGATTTTGGTTGCAGAAGGCTTGTAAAGAACTTGTTTTGCAATTAGAAATAAATAAACTACAATGGATCTTGCTTTTGAAAGCTGGTTACCTGCTTTCATTCTCAGGACAGTTGCTGTTTCAGAATTTGTTGGATGTGTTCAGGTGTTATTGGTTTACAGAGCAAATGCCCCCCTCCCGGACAGTAAGTTCAGTTTCTATTCTCAGTGGCTATGTTCCATTAATTTAATCACTGGTGCACCATAGGCACTGGCCAATTTATTCTTAAACTAGTGAATTACTTCTTAAGAAAGTAATCATACTGTGCATTTTGTCTCTCAACCAGAATGAGTGGGAAACACATGGGGAGAATGGAACCTCCTGCCTTTCCCCCCAGACTTTTTGCTGGGCTGCACTCAAGCAGCTCATCCAACACTTCCTTTGTTCTTTTCCTTTCTACCACAACAATTTCATCAAAAACACATCTCCATGCACTGGCATGTCAGTCTCATCCTACAGGTTGAGGCTGATGTGTAAATTAAAAGACTTAAACATTTTTTTGGAGCATTTAATTTCTATTTATCACCTCTGATTGTAAGAAGAAAATGTCTATTTTATTGATATATAAACATCTATTTTTATCTTCCCAATAATATGCTGAACCTGTTTCATTTAGGCAAACCACACCTTATTTTTTAACCATGAAGACTTTTAATGAAATACATATTATGCACTTATAAATAGACAAAACCAAACTGTTGTATTAGTACAAGCAATCAATTTCCTTACATGAAACATATTGAACCCTTCCCCACTGATTTTAATATGCTTGCAATTGCTAAATGTCCTTTTTCTCAACGGAATAGCTATTTCTCTATTTGCCCAGCATGAGCCAGTGGTAATATATATGTTCATAAAATGTTTATTCTAATACTATTCAGAGAAAGGACAATAACTTAAGCTAAGTATATATTCCCAACACAGCCATCTCCTCATCTTAAATTCCATCTTTCCACAGTAAAGTAGCAAATTATCTCACCCTTGACTAAAATTACTCTTGAAAGTCTCAGTAATCACACACAACGTAATTCCATTTTAGAAACTACAAGGAGATGAGCATCCACATATTAAAATCCAATAGTGCAAAATCAGATGCAGCTGTAAAACTAGAACTCAAGTAAACAATCTGCTCAGTGTAGCAGATCTGACTGCAAGCATAATTACTCCTCTTATAATTAATTTTAATTAAATGAGAAGAAAATAGATCAGTTTAGTAAACAAGCTTTAATAAACATAACGAAGAATGACATTGCACCAAAATCTCCCAATAGCACTTTCTTTTCTGCTATTAGGTACTTACACTCATTTATCATTCTTAAACTATATCTATTTAATTGAGTTTCTGCAAGAATAAGAGTGTTTGTAAAATATGACTTGTGTTACAGGCCTAACTTTTTTCAATTACAATATGAATATGCCTATGCCTTAAACAGGTAGATCAGAAATTAAGTTACAGGCTGGTTACATCCTGAAATTAGACAATATTATTTCAATTACATTTTGGAGTTTGACCTGGACAGTCTCATAGAATAATTGAGATGGGAAGGCATCTTGGAAGACCATCAGGTCCCATCCCCAGCTCATAGCAGTTTGCTCTGCGCTGTGTCAAGCCAGGCTTGTACCTCCAAGGATTAACACCCCACAAGACCTCTGGGCAACTTGCTCCAGTGGATGATAACCAGGGATCCTTTTTCCCTTAAATTAGCCCAAGTTCCCTTTCCTTTTCTCTTTAAATTAACCCATGTGTTCCTCATGGAGCAGATGATTACTTGTGATCTAATAGTAGATCATTCTGGAAAAATACAATCCATAGTGAAATGACAGACTAGAGTAGCTCATAAGTATGATGAAAGACCATATTCAGACTGGGCTGGTGCAAATTGAAGGTGGGCTTGGAAAACTAAAAGGAAAATGTCTGTCCAGACTGTACTAATTTACTTACAAATGAATGTTAAGCCAATTTGGAAGTTCCAGTTTTGAGCCCTAGGGAGCTCTGCTTTTCTTACTCAAGTGAGGATAAGTGCATTTGAGAAAATGTGTTAATCCTGGTATCAGCTAATACTTTGAGGCAATGTGAAGCTGGATTCATCTTATCACTGAAATTTTGTATTTTTCATTTTTCCAATTACTCATGACAGTGATGAGGGGCTTGGTTCAAAAAAAAAAGGCGTAAATAAAACTGCAGTGGTTCATTGTATTTTCTGTATCTGCTGAGGCTGAAAGCAAAGGTTACTTAAAAATGATTTGTGAAAATTGTTCTTCAATTAAAAATTGGCCTCATCATATCTCACACAAACAACCCAGTACAGCAGAGTGATAAATTCCAGTCCCTGAGGGTCCAGCGTTGGGATTTTAACAGGAGTTTTTTCACACTGCCACACCTGCGCCATCACATCGGGTTATCAATCTTTTTAAGGATGGGTTATTTTGGCCTGACACACAAAGACTTTCTTCACTACAAGTCCTTAAAAGCCTTTCACTGCTTCTATATAGCCTGGCATAGGCACTCTTCAAAATCTTCATGGGCCACACGTGAGTCTTCCATCCTCCCATGCACTTCAAAAGGATTAAAGAGGCAAGCAGTTTGAGATATTACAGTTTCTTACCACTGCAAGCAAGAAGTATTTTTAAGCTATGCACGGGGAATGCGGCACGGACCCTTTTCTTCTGTCACCATTTCCAGCTTTGTCTCACATGGCTCACTCTCTCTCTGGCTCTGAGGCCTCTATGTTGAAGAATGTTCTTGTTCAGGCTTTATGGTGAAGAAAGCCTCGCTCCCTTTGTGCTGTTGGCTGCATGGTGTTTTCTTCAGTTCAGCGAGAAGTGTATTGGCTGCAGAAAGGAGGCTCTCGCTGGCTCCATGTGAAGAGCAGGGGGGACCCGCCAGTCCCAAGGAGCCGCTCCAGATAGATTTTAGCTGTGTAGCAGTCCATGGCTGGGTTTAGCTGTGTGCCAGTCCATGGCTGGGTTTAGCTGTGTAACAGTCCATGGCTGGGTTTAGCTGTGTGCCAGTCTGTTGTAATCGGGAGAATCCTTACAACATGTCTCCCTTCTGATGCTCCAAAGAAAATCCGTCCTCTTCTACTGGGCCCCGGGCACCCAAACCCAACCAAACAGGAACAGGTATGGGGCACACGTGACATGGGAGCAGGGGCAGAGGCAGACCCGTACCCTATAGGGTCCCTCCCCCCAGCACTTCAGGGGAAGGCACCTCCACAATTCACCCTTTCTTATTAAATAAAATAACATTAGAAACAGTTGGATAAAGAACAAAACATTTTCAAAGGAAATGAATCCACTACCTTGAGTCCCCATATGTCCAAACAGATTGTCTTTGGAGCATCAGAAGGGAGACAGGACTTGAGCATGCTTCAGATGGAAACTGAGGAAGGGATTTTCCTTTCTGTACCTGTTGGAATCTTAGAAAATGATGGTTAATTTCTTCTCTCCCTCCTTTTCATCCCCCCATCGGCATTGCAAAGGGATTCATGGCAAATGAAAAAGACTGGTTTTGTGAGGGGAACCAGAAAGGGAAATTTGGGCTGGGCATATATGGGGGATAAAGGGGAATGGGTTAAAAGAGGAAGGTGGGATAGGGGAAAGGATAGGGATTATGGGGATATTGTCCAGCATATCTACTGCCTTTGACAGGGACACCCCCAGGGCCTGTAACACATGCTGCTTGAGGGCCCTTTCTTCCTTGCACAATTTTGAATTGTACTCTTTCTCCTTCTTCTAAGCTTGGAACATCACTTTTGGTGTTATTTTTCACAATAGCAGATTTATGGACAAAAATACGTTCTCTAGTATCGTTTTTCAACAAGAAACCGTAATTTTTCTTTACATTCTACCATTTTACAGTTCCAAAAACCCTAGCTGTGATAACCTTTTCATTTTTCCCAGTTCCTTTGTTCTTTCTTTCACTTTCAGCTTTGCTTGCTCTCGTGCTGGAGCTGCCGCAGCTGGGGCTGCCGGGGCCAGGGCTGCCAATGCATCCCTGTTGCAGGGTTTGGACTCCTCGGGATCGCGTTTGAGGCTGTGCGAGTCCAGTCTGGCCGTGCTGGTGCACTCCGCCACCACCAGCTGCTCCACCTTTGGCCACCTCTGCACCGCCGCTTGGAGCTGCGCTCACTTCTCATCCGGGGCTCCGTGTGACTGCTCCATACTTTTTGGACTTTTGCACAGCTGCGTGGTCGTGCCCTGTAAGGCATTCTGTTCCAGCACGTGTGCGTGGCTTTGTACCACCAGGTCTGCCGCCGCTGCTGCTGCTGTTGACTACAGACATGTCGTTGCTGGACGCCAGCGCGGTTTCCTTCTCACCCCCATGCCGCTCCGGCTTGGCTCGTCGTGGGTCACTGCCACAATTGCCGCTGCCTTTCTCGGTACAGGACTTGGGCTTGGACCGTCATTCGCCACAGAGCGTGGGGTGGCCATCGCCGGGTCGCTCCTCGGCTGCCACCGCCCTTGCCGCTGCCTCAGGGTGAACACTGCAAGGCCTGCGCTGTTGCTATGCTCCTGACTCCACAGCCGCCTCCACCGCTCTCGCTGCCACCCCTGCTCCCGCTGTACCTGGCCTCACTGGCTCTCCCACGTGCAGGAGCTCCCTCGCCGCAATGCACTGGGCACCCGCCGCCAGGGCCGCGTGGTCTCCACGGTAGCAGAGGAGCCTGCTACAATGCACGCACTGCTCGACCACGTATTCGGTGCTGAAACAGCAGCGGGACACTGCTGATATCGGTCAACAGTCTCTGAAATCAGGTAATATTCACGAAAATAGCCTTGCATTGGCACGTTTTTTGATTTGGAAATTAACTGTGTCCAAACATTCTTCTAAAGTCCTTGGTAAAAATCAGCTTCCAAGAAACATAGAAGTTTTTAAACAGCCATGCCAAAAAGTGTCTTAGTTCTTTCTGAGCTTGAATTAAGCTAAAATCTACATATTGCTGTTCAAGAACCTTTTTAAGTTTAAGGTAAATGTCTCTTTGTGGTTCGGACAGCCATGAGTCCTTCCATGAGTCCTCCATCGTTCAGAGATGGGACATCAAAACAAAAGCAAGAAGAGATATCCAGAGATTACTCACGAATTATCTTCTCCAGGGATCATTTGCCAGCATTTCTCCACCATTTGTTGTAATAGGGGAATCTGTACAACATGTATAAGACAGCGATGAACTTGGAAGGAGAGATGAAGTGATATTTCTTGTAGATGTTCTGAGATTCTTTATTCCTCCAGCCACATGGCTGGAGTTTCCAGGCAGCCCTCAGTCATGGGACCCTCCTCTTCTCCCGGGCCCCAGGCACCCAAACCAACCAATCAGGAACAGGTGTGGGGCACATGTGACATGGGAGCAGGGGCAGAGGCAGACCCATACCCTGCAGGGTCCCTCTCCACAACATTTCAGGGGAAGGGACCTCCACTGCAGTCGATGGCTGGGTTTAGCTGTGTAGCAGTCCATGGCTGGGTTTAGGTGTCTGGATTCTGGGATGGCTCCTTCCCCAGCGACCCAGTGTCTGTGCTGCGGCATCGGGGAGAGGGGAAGGGGGCCGTGAGGCTCCGAGGCCCCCCCAACTCCCAGCAGGCGAGCTGGAACAAGAGGGAACTCCTGCCTTTCCATGCAGTTTAAATGTGTACATTGTGAGAAGCGTTATTGGTCTAAAAATCTATCAACTCAGATTCAACCCACTACATATTATTTCTCAATTCATTGAAGGCTCTATTTTCAGTGTGAATAAACCACCATTTCCCATCTCTTTTTATTATTCTTTCTTCACCCTTTCACTTCTTTCCTCTTGATGAAAACAGAAAATATCACTGTTTCCCCACCTATATGCTGGAAGCAGATTTCACCTTGCTCGAGGTGAACCACAGCTCCTGTCTTTACCTCCCCATCTGTGCTCCGGCCTGGCAAACACTGCCTGCAAAGTCCCTAATCTACACAGACAGAAGCCAAAGAGTTCAGTGAGTCTCACAGAACTTAATTGCAATGTTTTCATGTGACTTTGAAGTCAAGTATCATATAAGCACATTTTCTTATAACTCCATCAAAATTGTCATTAGATATATTCCAAGAAACCTTTTATTACATTTGAAAAAGGAAAATAAACAACACTTTGAGCAATTGCAACTTTAATTGGAGACTCAATTCTAGGACTAAATCTCTGTGCTTTTTAATTAATTTCTCAATAGGGTACAAGATTAAATAATTTCTTTAAAGGAAGAACAATGTGTAGGAAAAGTGGCTGACAAGTGCATTCACATCCTTCCATGTACAATAACCAAGAAACAATGTCAGTAATTAAAAACCATTTTTTGAAAAAGAACACGGACAAGACTTTCTGTTTGACAAATGTAGTTAAGTTTAAGCAAAATAGTTACTGTTTGATACACAGACTGTTTCTTAATCACTTTTATTTCACACTGAAGCCCATAAAAATATATAGTTATCATTTATATAATGGAATACAAATATAAAATTTGTCTTTTTGAGCACTTCTTCTTCTGGAAGAGATAAAAACAGAGATAAAAAATTCTTAACTACCTGAACAGTATTATTGTCATTTGATGATTAATACAAAAGAAATGGCTCAAAGAGCCATTAAATTCATAATTAGACCAAACAAATTGCCAGCAGAAGGGTCAAAGTTCTGGATGAGATTTCAGCATTCCAGGCCTGTGGCCAAACCTGGATGAGATTTCAGGATTCCAGACCTGTGGCCAAACTGTTGCTACACCCACCACAAAGGAAAGAGCAGAAGTATTTAATTGAAAGTGCAAAGAAAGAAGTGGAACCTATATTTTGCCAGCAAGCTACAATGACATTATGGGGGTACCTAAAAACAGAGGCTAGATAAAATTAAGAGGATAAAAGTGGGTATATGTATCAAAGGTCCTTCAGGTATGCTTTGGGCAGTCAGAGCCCCAGGGGCTACAGCCAAAAATGGACAACGTGTCATGCGTTTTCATACTTTCATAAGTCTGGTCCATTTGCATATTGAGGGTTAATCCTCCAATTATAGCTTCAGGTAATGAAGTCCGTTGTGGTTTGACACAACTAAGCATCAAGCACATGAAAAATCAATTATTTTATAAGGAAAACAAAATAAGAAAATATTGAAGAAAACTAGATAGCTGCGAGGCAAAAAACAGGTTCAAATTTAAACGCTTGCAGTACAAGGAGAAAGTTTTATTACTAACAGAATTAAAAGTTAAAAGATATAACAAGAAATTAAAACACACACACCCTCCCCCCTGCTCTTTTCTTCTCAGCACTTTACTCTTTAACTAGCACAAAAGATAACACAACATAGGATTTTAGTCAGTGTTACAGTTCTTGAAAACTCTTTCTCTTATGCTTAAGGAAAAAAGGGTTTCTTCTTCTTGCTTCACCTGGTTTCTCAAGCTGCCCCCAACAACAGACCTGCCCGGAAGGAAACAATCTGCTGTGGTGTAATACATCTCTTCTATGAAAAAATATCAGTTTTTTTCACACTGCCACACCTGGGCCATCACATGGGTTTATCAATCTTTTTGAGGATGGATCATTTTGGCCTGAACATAAAGGCTTTTTCTGCTACAAGTCCTTAAAAGCCTTTCACTGCTTCTACATAGCCTGGCATAGGCACTCTCTCTTCACAAACTTTATGGGCCACACGTAAATCCTCCATCCCCCCATGTACTTCAAATGGATTAAAGAGACAAACAGTTTGAGATATTACAGTTTCTTACCACCGCATGCAAGAAGTATTTTTAAGCTACACGCAAGGAACGCAGCATGGCCCCTTTTTCTCTGTTGCCATTTTCAGCTCCATCTCACATGGCTCACTTTCTCTCTGACTCCGAAGCCTCTGTGTTGAAGAATGTTCTTGTTCAGGCTTTATGGTGAAGAAAGTCTCGTTCTTTTTGTGCTGCTGGCTGCAAAAAGTAGGCTCCTGCCAGCTCCCTCTGGCTCCATGTAGAGAACGAGGGGGGACCTGTGGGTCCCAAGAAGCCGTTCTGGAAAGATTTTCAGCTGTGCAGCAGTCCATGGCTGGGTTTAGCTGTGTGGCAGTCCATGGCTGGGTCCAGCTGTCTAGCAGTCCATGGCTGGGTTTAGCCGCCTGGGCTCTGGGATGGCTCCTTTTCCAGCGACCCAGGGTCCGTTCTGCAGCATCAGGAAGAGGAGAAGGGAGCCGGGGCTTCGGCCCGACCTGGCCTGGCTGGGCCTCGGCCCGGTGGGGCCTGGAGGCTCCGAAGCTGCCCCCACCTCCCTCAGGCGGGCTGGAACAAGAGGAACTCCCGCCTTTCTGTGTGGTTTAAATGTGTAAATTGTGAGAAGCGCTATTGGTCTAAAAATCTGTCTATCAACTCAGATTCAACCCACTACAAAGTCCCTTATCCCAAGTTTGTTCCCTGCTAACCCACTTTTGTTCACATTTCTTGAGGCCTGAGACAGTAAGGTGTCTTTGAGTTTCAGGCCTGGAGAGAATTTGTTTTGTCTGATCAAAATGGGAGAACAGTAGCTAACAGGCTATATGAAGTTTAGAATTATACACTAAAGAATTACAGGGTATGAAAAATATAAAACCTAAAATCCTAGGCATCAGCTATGTGAAACTTGACATTGCACAGTACCCCCAGACAGGCACATCCTAAGCAACCTGGAGGAGGCTGTAGGGGTTTCTGCAATGTCCCCTTGATGGACAAGGAGAAACAGACCTGCCAGGATCAGTGGTCAGCAAGGAGATTTATTTATTTATTTAATCTATTTTAACTATAAAAATATCTTAAATAATTGTAATGCACTAATTGATTTATTTATATTCTAAATGAAAGAGTGATTTAACAATTGAAAACCTTTGGTGTCCTTTCCATGTTAAAAAAACAGAGTTTGGGGAAGAAATTCCAATATTTCTCTGCACATGATTCCAGGCCTAGTGGGGAAAACTTTCAGTAGGGCTTTCAGAGAGGCTAGAAAGAAGCCTGTCATTAACAGGAGATGTCCACAGTGATTTTACAGTTAAATTATTGGCCACTGCACATTATGCAGTCCCTTCTTCTGGATAAGATCTAGACAAAAAGAAATGTCCTTGTCTGCTTATACTGCTTTTGGGTTAAATATTCCATTTTAAACTGTCTATTGAGATATGGGATTTTTGCAGCTGCAGGAAATAAATTAGCATCAACAGCCTGTCTAGGGATCAATTAATTTTCATCAATGTCAAAAAAAGGTACAACTTGAATAAGATCAGCCAGACTGGATTCAGATTGTGGAGAGGCTGACAGAGTCATTTAAAAAAATATCTCAAGTGTGTTGCCAAAACCAAATGAAACAGATTCAGTGGAGGCCAAGGCAATATTCATCCATGCTCTATCTGCATCCCTGCCAGTGGCTTCACATCAGGGATGTATTTGGAAGGATTACTTCAGATTTTCAGGAAGCACTTTATTCTATGCTCCCATTTGGAATTATTGTCTGGAGTTGCCGAAGAGGAGGGAAATCCAGTGTCTGCTCTTACAGTAAACCTAATTTAAAATGTGCAAGAGGAGGAACATCAGTTACAACTTCCATTAAACTAAAAGTGAAATAGGATACTACAGAGAGCACAACAGCTCTGCCCATATTTCTATGATTTATCTAAAAGACCCCACAAACTGGCAAAAACCCCAGCAGCATCCAAATCTCCTGCTAATATTAAAATGATAGCTGACTTCAGGTGACATAGCACATAGCAAGGAACAATTGGCTGGCATGGACAACTTCCACTGTCCAAATCCAGCATCTGGATTAACAGATGGCAGGTGCTGTGGTGTGGATAAGTACCCATGAATTTATTATGCAACAAGGGAGCAAAGGGTAGGCATCAAAGGGTTTGAGTATATTGCTCAAACCACAGCTAGAGAATGTTTGTGAGAATCCTCCCAAGGCTTCATCTCATTTTGCAGATGGCTGAAGGGCCCTAGGTGCCAAACTGTCTGTTTGGGTGATGCTGTTGAGTTTGGTTCATGAATACACGTAAAACATTTTGCAGTCTTTGGAACAAAGCAAGCAATTTAAATTTGGATTTTGTCCATCGCTTGCTCTCTACAGGTTAGAAATGTGTTTCTAACAAATATTTTCATTTACTTCCTCTACACCTTCACAATTTTAAACTGTATGTTTCCTTCATCATTAAAGCTGATGTGTATTCCAAAGCTCCACGGGCTCCTTGCAAGACCACTTCTATAAATATATTGGTGTTGGCTTTGTCGCATAGTAGAAAATTGTACTTAGATTTTATAATGATATAGAATGTCTATAGCTTAAATAGTCAATTTAGAAAAAGTAAGCAGAAAAAGTCCTCACATTCCTAGATTATCTTATCAGAGAAGAAGAAAAACCAGAAACCGGAGAGAAGAATGGAAGAAAAGCAGACACCAAGGAGCCGAAGAAGACTGTAAATCAGATGGAATGATACACAGAAACTTCAAGGAATTTATGAATAATGCCTGACTGTGATGAATATGCAATCAGAGATGTATTTTTAAAGGCTATCCTTTGGATATAGAGGTGTGCTTGTGGTTCTTCACCAGAAGCACCTGGCTGCATAATAACTTTTTGTGGCTGTCTCCCCATTTGTCCCATTTAATTTTAATAAACTTTTCCTAAATTTTATAAGTGAACCTTGTTTTTTACACCACCAAAACTACAGCAGTGGTTTGATGTCCAATTGCAAATCTCAAATCTCATATGGATGTGTCAGGCAAAATATTTTAAAGCAACTTGAGAAGGCAAAGTCTACACATTACCACTAATCCAGGTCAAGATCAGGATAGTTAACCACAGTGACAAACTAGGGAAAAATCCCTTTCAGAGAGTCTGCCAGTAGAATTTAATTACTCCTTTGTAGATTTAAATGTCACTATGGTATTTTTCGACACTCTACAGGAATGTTTCATGGATAAACTACTCAGGCAACTCAAGGGGTGCTGCAGTGGCCACTGAGTGGCTAGCTCAGGGGGTCGAGCACCGGGCTATGGTCTTGCCTGCTGCCACGGCAGGGGGAAGGTGCAGAGGGGGTGCGGGAGGCTGGGTGAGGTCCAGGCAAGGCTCGCCTCAGCCACCGGTGGGGAAGGCGCACGGAGAGACAAAGCAACAAGGGACTCTTCTTCGGGAAACCGGAACGAGTTTATTGGGGGCCGGGGAAGAGGAGCCAAGAAGAGCCAAGAGCAGCACCTTGACAGGGGGTTTTGTACCCCACTGCTCAGGGAGGAGCAAACATAAACCAACCAACAGCACCACAGACAAGGAGGGTAACAGAGGCGGGGGTACACACAACTTAACCACTAGGGAGAGAGGCAGGTGGAGAGGATGAGCTCAGACCAATGACAGAATTAAGGGAGGGGACAGCAGTGGCCATTGCAGATGTGCAGGCTGTCACATCTTTCCAATCCTAGGCAATGAACTTTCCTGCCAGGCAGCCTGAGGGTGTCTGTGTTTGGGCGGGCAGCCATCCTAAGGTTCCTGGGCTCAATAAGAACCAAACCACTGGACCTCTTGTCCAACAGGATCCAGGACACCCTGGTTAGGGCTATGGCTCACTGCAACAAAGGGGGATTGTCTAGTTTTGACTCTCTTCCCAGTGTCATTTTTGGCTCGTGTCACAATGTTACTATCAAGGACTAACTAAGCCACTAAGATGTGTTTATATTCAACATTCTTGCAGGAAGCTCAAAGCCAAAAAAAAAAAATTCTCTACACTAGTCTTTGGCTTCAAAATGTCAGTTTAGAAGCAGCCAAAAATGCTAACTGAATATGAAGGAATTATTAGGTGCAGAATAGGGAAGGAAAAAAAGGAAATAATGAATATATCATTGTATAAGTCCAAAGTGTCTTGGCATCTTAAATACTGCGTGCAGTTCTGGAATCCCATCTTAAAAATTGTAGCATTGAATGAGAAAAATGGAGGCTAATGAAGGTGACTTACAGTCTGAAACAATTTGCATGCAAAGGGAGGTGAAAAGGTTAGGACTTTTCAGTCTGGAAAACCAATTTCAGAGGAACATAATAGCAAACTGTATAATCAGTAGCACAGACGAGATGAATAAGAAACTCTTTTTTTTTTTAATAATACTAGAAATAGATTACATTAAATGAAATTATCATCCAGCATTTTTGAACAACACAAAAGGGACTGTATCTTCTCACAGCTGGTAATTAAGCTGTATAACCTGTTACTGAAGGGCAGTAGTCATGCAAAAAGGCATCATTCAAATGATTAAGGGGAAAATCATTAAAGACGATTAAACTCAAAGGTATTGCCTCTGACTGGAGAGATCCCTGAGCAGCACATTGCTGTAAGCTGCATGACACCCAGGGAGTACTTTTCCACTTTTGTGCTGTTTTTATACCAGGCATCAACTGCTGGCCACCATGACAGCATAATAGGCTCCCTTAGATCTTTGCCCTGATCCAGGGCAGACCTGTTTCTGACGCGCTCCCTATAGTGTGTTGGAAATGCCTAGAATATCAACTTTTTCATTGTATTATAACCACCAGTCTCTATGCTAGCAGTAAAACCTAAGAAGAGTTATAAACTTTAAAAAGTTTAGGAAACCAGGCAGCTTATTACACTGCAAATCTGTTTGCATTTATTTTGAGCCAGGATCAGATTGCACTGTACTTTTCCTGACCTCACTTACAAAACCTATAAAATGTTAATCAATCTGATTGACCCAAAAGAAACTCCCCCTAAAAATACTCCAAACTGTTGGGAAATCATTGTGCTCATGGAGCAGCTCTTGACAGCAGTCCTTGCTGGCCATCTTACACACAGATTGTTTATAAACTAATCTGGCAACTAGAGTCTGAGATTTTCCTTCTCCAAGGAAAGGGGCCAGCCAGCTTTGTGCCTGCTTTGTGCAGTTAACAATTCCAGAATGAATATGCATGTACACTTCAGTTTTCTTCCAGCTTCATCTCCTGTAAGTTTTAGCACATTCTGTCATTTTCTTATGGAAACTTATGGTAGGATGCGTTAATCTGGCATTATACAGATAAGGGTCTGTTATAACAGATCTTTCATGTGTGTTTTCTCATGTTGTGGATAAAGAGAATGATACAGAAATGATCACCCATCATGCATTAAATAACATATTAAAAGCAGATTAGGAAGATACTGGTGTTTTTTTAGGTACAGTTGATCCAGTTTTACTGCAGAAAATGAGTAGATATCTTCTTCAACCCCCCCTAGCACTGATTTCTACAACTTCACTAAATACAATAGGAAAAGAAACTAGGGTATTTTAATGAAACTAAGAACTTCCATTTTGCCTGGAGGAGATGGGTTTTGACAGCTCTTATTAAAAAAAAGCAAACTTAGTTTTATCTCAAAGAGTGATTGGAAGGGGAAATATGACCAATAGAAACTCTTCTACTAACACTAGAAAAAAAATGAGTGCTTTAAAATGTTACTCTAATATTTTCCTCAAATAACCACATCTCATACATTTCAAAATTAGGAGATAAAAAATAAGAGATGATTTTCAATCTCTGGGATATCACAGTTCTTCAGGAATAACATTTAATTTCTCCATCCCTGACTTGTATATGAAGATGAGATATCAGTCATTTGGATGTATTGATTACTTGTAGCATAAGGCAAAGTCAAAAATCTCTCACACATGCAACCCCTAATGAAAAAGGACCCTAATAAAATTCAGACCCTCTAGGTGCTAATGCATGCAATAACAGCTCAAATAAACACAAATAAACTCCTGTATCCTCACTTTCAGAATATTCATACCTCCACCTACATATACAGCATGTTCTTCTACTACAGTGACCAAAATGTAATGCATGGGAAAGCATCCACACCTGAGACAACTGAGTAAGTGTGCTACCCAAAGCAGTGATTGCAGTGTTATGGTTTGACACAAATAAGCATCAAGCACACGGAAAATTAGTTATTTTATAAGGAAAACAAAATAAGAAAATATTGAGGAAAACTAGATAGCTGCGAGGCAAAACAGGTTCAAACTTAAACGCTTGCAGTACAAGGAGAAAGTTATATTACTAACAGAATTAAAAGTTAAAAGATGTAACAAGAAATTAAAACAAACAGCCCTCCTCCCCTTCTTCCCAGCACTTTTCTCTTTTTATTAACTAGCACAAAAGATAACACAACATGGGATTTTAGTCAGTGTTACAGTTCTTGAAAAGTCTCTCTCTTATGCTTATGGAAAAATAGTTTCTTCTTGCTTTGCGTGGTTCCTCACACTGCCCCCAACAACAGACCCGCCCGGAAAGAAACAATCTGCTGTGGTGTAACACATCTCTTTTATGGAAAAATATCAGTTTTTTTACACTGCCACACCTGGGCCATCACATGGAGTTATCAATCTTTTTAAGGATGGGTTATTTTGGCCTGACACACAAAGGCTTTTTCTGCTACAAGTCCTTAAAAGCCTTTCACTGCTTCTACATAGCCTGGCATAGGCACTCTTCAAAATCTTCATGGGCCACATGTGAGTCTTCCATCCTCCCATGCACTTCAAATGGATTAAAGAGACAAACAGTTTGAGATATTACAGTTTCTTACCACCGCATGCAAGAAGTATTTTTAAGCTACATGCAAGGAACGCGGCATGGCCCCCTTTCTCCTGTCACCATTTCCAGCTCCGTCTCATATGGCTCACTCTCTCTCTGACTCTGAAGCCTCTTTGTTGAAGAATGTTCTTGTTCAGGCTTTATGGTGAAGAAAGCCTCGCTCCCTTTGTGCTGATGGCTGTGAGGTAAACACAACAGCCCAATTAAAATTAATAAAGGAATGAAATTTATTATGCGGCCGAAAGATCGGTCACAAAAACCACAATTGAGAAAAACAGTTCCGAACCTGGGGTTGGAGCTGGGTGAAATAATGAGCCTGACCTCTACCACATCAGACCTCCCTGATTCACGCTAGCTGCCTTGTTCGGGTTATTTTTATACAATTTTTGGGGAGTGCCCAAACCCAGTCCATTCTCCTCACTCTTTAACATATTCATGGGGTTCTTCTTTCATCGTGCAGGACTGGACAAGGGGTTTCCTGGATGTGATGGCCATCTCCGATGATGAATTTGTCCATCTTCGGTTCCGGAACCCCCAATGGAGTTCCTGGAACCTCTAATGCTTTAATGACTGAGATGTAGATATCAGAAGATAGTGATCAAGTCATCATCATCAGGGTGTAGTGTTAATGTTCCTGTGATAAGATCCAGCTCCACCTGGGTGGACTCCTCGCTCTGTTGATTACTTTTGTGTAGAAAGAATTTCCTTTGCAACTGCTCCTGTGTTGTGAAATTCTTTCCTCAGCCAGGCTGTTTGGGGAGCTTGAAACTCTTGCTCTTTATATTTTTATTATAGTTCATATTTATATCTAATAGCTCAAATTACAGACTTCATTTATAACAGCTGCATGGTGTTTTCTTCAGTTCAGTGAGAAGTGTGTTGGCTGCAGAAAGGAGGCTCCTGCTGGCTCCATGTGGAGAACAGGGGGGAACCACTGGTCCCAAGGAGCAGCTCTGGAAAGATTTTAGCTGTGTAGCAGTCCATGGCTGGGTTTAGCTGTGTGCCAGTCCATGGCTGGGTTTAGCTGCCTGGGCTCTGGGATGGTTCCCTCTCCAGTGACCCAGCGTCTGTGCTGCGGCATCAGGGAGAGGGGAAGGGGGCCGGGGCAGGGGCCTCGGCCCAGCGGGGCCCGGAGGCTCCAAGGCCGCCCCACCTCCCAGCAGGCTAGCTGGAACAAGAGGGAACTCCTGCCTTTCCATGCAGTTTAAATGTGTACATTGTGAGAAGCGTTATTGGTCTAAAAATCTGTCTATCAACTCAGATTCAATCCACTACATGTAGCTTCCTGAAATTAGCTCTCCTTCATTCCTTTCATTCCAAAACTTGTAGACCAGTCACATTGCATTGTTGCACTTCATAGCACAGCATCTGACAAGACCATTTGAATATGTCTTCCTAGATCTTTCCTGGCTGTCTTCCCAGAACACAGATTACTCAAGAACTGACAGATGCAGGGCATAACCTTTGTTCCAAAAACTGGTTTTGTGTATCTCTGAGGCTGAAAAAGGAGAAATAAAAAAACCCCACACTTTTAAAGTATTACACTTGATCGTTGAAGTGAGAGTCTAAAAGTGATAGGATAAAACAGAACACAGGGATTTGGAAAGAAATGAGGACAAGAGAACAAACGTCAGGTAGCAAAGAGTCCAACACATGGACAGGGTCATGCTGTTACTTTATTCATGCTTAAATGCAGCATTACCAACTTTGCCCATGTTTCCCTGCTGCTCAGTTTTGTCTGCCTTGCCAGCAAGCCTGAAGTCTGCCACGATAAACTAGGTAAGAAGAGCACAGTTAGGGAATGTTATCCACAAGATAGTGGCTGGCTGGAACCAGAAGGGGCTTTGCCCAGAACCCAGTTCCCCCAGAACTCGCTGACCACCCCACCCCCAGTTCACAGTGTGCAAGTGGTCCAGTCAAACACAAAGGATCAGATGGGAGATGGAAAATTTAGATTAACGCTGTCTCCTCCATTCTTAATATCCAAAAAATATCTTTCCGATAGGGCTGTGCAGCCAAGACTCTCCCCCACCCACAGTGTGAAGAGGAACCCACTATGAAGTAAAACATTCCCCAGGGTCTGTCTGGGGAATCTCTGCAGAGATGTTTCACGGTCAGGCATGTTAAAAACTTTATGTCAGTTCCTTCTATTCCTTCTGATCCTCCACTGAGCCAAAACCTTTTTAGAGCATCACGGAGGACAGATGCCACTGTACATGAGGGCAGCCACACCAGCACATCCCCCTCTTGAAGACTGCTCTGTTGTAGCAGAGTACGATCTAACCCCACAACTTGTGCTAGGCACTGCATTTAAAAACATCCCTTAGTTGAATACAACCCAGCAAAAAGATCTTCACCAGATCTCTGGCAGGATCATCCCATTCCCACCAGATCAAGCACTGTGTGGCAGTGTCATCCTGCAAACCTGCTCCTCAAACTGTGGCTCAGGCAGAGATTTTACCTGAGGACTACAACACCAGCTGCTGCCCTGCGTAGGTGGGATAGACACCAACATCTCCAGATGCAGGAAGAAACAAATTGAGGCCAGACCGATGAACAAGGCTTTATTAACAAGGTGAGTTCTGTCCTACTACACAACCAAAAAAACCCAAATGTGAGGAGCCACTGTTATCTGCAGTCCTTGGCTCTCTCGAGACATACAGCAAAGCTCATGGCCATACAGCACTTTTAGTGACATTTCTCAAGTGATTTAGTCAGCTCTAGGGTGTGGCCTGGATTTTCAAAACCAGCAGTTCCACACCCACCTCATCGAAGTGAATGAAGGTTTGTAGTGTCTCAATGAGAATAATTTTCATCATGTGTGCATGTGTGAGCGTGTGATTGTGTTTTTCATTTCCTCAGGCAATTTGCTGCCCCCTTGAACTCTGTCTAGGTCAGGGAGAGAATCTCAGTCACAGCCCTTCTTTTATTGCAATATCTCCTACAGGCAGAGAACTGCTACCACACTCATATTACCAATGGAAAAAAAGCACTTTTCATCTAGGTGTCTCAGAAAACTAGTATTTACTTTAAATTTTCCTGATAGGAAAATTTTCCTAATAGTACCAAATAGATGACCTTCTGCTTCTCTGTTTCTAAAAACGACGCCATGGTGGAAAAAAAATGCTACTGGAAGAAAATATAAACAAAATTGCAATAGAATACCGATCGCAGGTTTTAAAGCACGCACTTAACTCTTTCCTGTGTACTCTCCAAGAGTGCTTTGCCGGTTTTGCTTTGCCGGGAGCTCGCAAGGAGCAGGCTTGGCCGTGCCGTTCCAGCAAGGGGACACGCGGTGGCAGTGTGGCCCTCGCTCCTCCAAGGGCTTTTCCTGGCGAGGAGGAGTTGGTTCCCTTTCCTTCGGGGGGATCACGCAAATCGTATCAAGCGTATACAAAAATCCTGATCTTCCTGACTAGCCTGCACTTACTCATAACACCTTCAGCCATGGGATCCAAAATAAAAAGGGGAGAAAACCCAAACCCTGAGTGAATGGCACTTCATTTTCTGTGTGGTCCTAGAGATTCATACACTTTATTTCTGCGTGTATTTGAGATGCTCTTTCGTGTTTAACCTGAACACCACAATGTTCATACTCACACCCATTTTTCCTGCAGCTGAAAATCATCTGTTTCCAGGGTACAAACCCAGCTAGTTTGTATATGTCCTAACACAGAGAGAGGGGGACAGGGAAGGAAAAAAAAGACCATTTTCCACAACTTTCATATAACTATCATTTGTGGGGACCTTCTGATGGAGAAAGGTTGTGTAGTTTAGGCCAAGCACATCTGGTAAGAGTAAGAAACAAGGCTTATAAAAAAAATCTGATTTCCTTATCTGCTTGACTCCATCAGACACTGGGCTGAAAGCAAATGTTTTTATATGGTGTTTCACATCCATTAATCAGCCTATGAACTATAATTAAGTCTCTTTTTCAAAAATCTAATGAGCAAACATCCATCACAAGTTGCAATCTTTTAGGCATAATCTCAGCTATGTTGCTTTCCATCTCCAAATGACACTGCTAAATTATTTCACTTTCAAAAGACATGGGGCTTTTTTTTTTCATTCAGTTGAGATGGGATAATAATCCAAAATAAATCAACTTCAAGGAATTGCTGTTGGAGCAATTAGTTACATGATATTTGTTTATTTACTTCAGCTAAGAAAAAAACCTTAATTTGTTTCTATTTCAGATCTTGGCTAAGCATTTTCTGAATTGCTGTTCAGGCAAAATTCTTTCTTTCTTTTCCCTCCCCCTGGCCCCAACTTTCCAGTCAGTATTCCGAGTTATAAGGAGAGAAACACATCTCAGAAATCTAATTAAAGATTTTAAAGCCCAGAGCAAACTGCTATTTCTTTTGCCACTGATCTCACAAACACAAATAAATGTACATATTTGCTAAATAAGGTTAATAACAATTCAACATTTCTTCCAACAGAGGCAGTGCCAATATGCCAAGAAGTTGTAAACCTCTATGTGGTGGCATCTGAGAATGTCCTCTACAAGAGTTTTTTCTAACTATTAAATCCATTTCAAGTGCATTTTTTGTGTTAAACCAAATTGTTTTTGACTATAAAAACTATCTAGAATTCGTGTTTGTGCTGGAGTTTGGGAATGGAGAAGAGAGCAGGGAAAAGGAGGAGGGGAGGAAATGTTTCACATTTTTTTTTAGACTATTTCTAATCTTCTCACTCATACTGCCTGAGAAAGAAGTATCTGTTGTTTACTGGAAATGCTTTTGTGACTGTCTGTATATCAGCAAAAGGGTCTAACACAGCTTCTTACATAGTTTACATTCCTTTCTATCTGTGATGTGTCTTCCCCACTGTTTTTCCTGCCCTATCCTGTCTGTTCTTTCATTTTTTTTTTCACCCTTGCAAATTTCTGTCACAATTAGTTCCTGTCCATCCTAATTCTGTCAATATTCATCAGGAGTGTATGATTGACTAATGACATCAATACATTTTATTAACAGGTCAGGGTGCAAGTTAGTCCTGTCCTACTGCACAGCTAAAAAGGCAGAATGCCTGAGGAACCACTGTTAATTGCAGTTCTGCCACACACTTCCAATTTCCTCCTTTCCACAAATTCCTGCTCCTCTTTTCCAGCTGGTTCCCCCTATCTCCAAACTTTCTGCTCCGATATATAACTTTTCCCCATTTATAAGGAAAGAAGGAGTATGTCACTCATTTTCCCTTAGCCAGTGAAACTATTGTCATGTATCACTAACACGACCTCTCCTGTGGCTGCCACATTAGAACAAAGGGGAGTGGTATTATTAAGTTCAAGTGATGAGAAGGGTCAGAGCTCCCTCCCCCATTTAAAAAAAAAAAAAAAAAAAGAAAGAAAACAAACAGAAGGGAGGCAAAGAGTAAAAAAATCAGGGGTAAAAGGATTCTGGACTGTTGTGGAGCCAGTTCCTCCTCCCCATCCTGAGTTTTGTGAGAAGGTTTGATCTTCCCAGCACAGACCACAGCACCTAGAGCATCTTCTATTTCCAGGTTGAAATTCGAGTACAAATGCGTAAACGTGTAAAAATATAGAATTATCTTATATATATCGTGATGCAAAGCATCTGTGAGGGACGGCACATGAGGACAGAGCATATTTATAAGTTCAAAACGCGTGCGTGCGTTTGTTCACGAGGGGGTACGTGTGTCACAGGAATCCGGTGTCCCGCCGGATGAGACACAAGCACACACTCACAAAAACACAAACAGAAACGCACAATCCTGGCTCCGGGAGCTCAGCCCCGGCCGCTCCCGGACTTCCCCGGCGGGAGGACGGGGATAGGCGGCGGCTCCCCGCTGGCGAAGGCTGGGCTGGGCGAGGCAGTCTCGCCGGGCCCTTGAGGCCGGCAGGCAGGGCAGGGGAGGGGAATAGCGGCGAGGGGCCGGGCAGGGGAGGGCAAGGCCGGTTCCCGCGGAGCGGTGCCGTGGGCGGGGCGGGCAGGGGGCCGTGACTGGCACCTGTGCGGCGGGCGGGGTGCGGCCCCGGCGCTCGGGAAGCCGCGGAGGCGCGACGGGTCTCTGGAGCCGAGCGCAGCCCTGCCTTGCCCATGGCCGGCCGCGGGCCCGAGCAGGGCTACATCCGCACCGTGCTGGGCCAGCAGATCCTGGGCGAGCTGGACAGCTCCAGTCTGGCGCTGCCCTCCGACGACCGGCTCACGCTCTCGGGAGACCGCGCCGGGGAGGAGAAGGCGCTGCGGATCCACCGGCAGGTCCAGCAGACTCTGGCCAGGAAGAGCCGGGTCTTGCTGTACAATGGTGAGTGCTCGTCCCGGCCCCGCGATGGTCTGCGGAGGCGGCGGGAGCAAGGGAAGGGACCCGGGACACGGCTGCGGCATGGGACTCCAGCTGGCTCCGTGTCCGCGGCTTTCCGGCCCTGTGGCGTGAGGACTGCTCGGGCAGAAAATCGTGGCTCTGTCGTCTCGTCTGTTACTCTTTTCCCACTCCAGCGAGTCAGAAGTTTCCCCCTCCCAACCTCCCCCATAACTCGGTGCGTGGCGGGGTCGCTCCCGGCTCTCCCCTGCCCGAGAGGGGAACCAAGCCGAAATTCCCCTGATCGAGCAGCTCCTTCATGTGCTTATTTTAATGCCCTGAGCTTTACTCCCTGGTTCTTTTTGCGAAATAAATGTTTTGCCTTGTTTCACCGTGAAACTAAATATATACTCTGCCCGTA
>JACBWW010000005.1:35725-94528 GCA_020086605.1 Lanius collurio
TGCCTTGTTTCACCGTGAAACTAAATATATATATATATATATATATATATATATATATATATATATATATATGTATATATAGCCCTAAAAGTAAGTTTGGAAAAGTAACTCTAGGAAAGGCATGAATGGGAAGCACAGGACGATAATGCTATCAGACATTATTTACCCAGTTCTTTGACATGCGTGATACAAATTGACGTCAATCATTCCTCGTTTCCAAGACCTTGTAGCCAGAAGGCCAGACCCGTCAGGAAATCTGCAGTCACACCTTGTGCCCCAAGCAGAGCCCACAGGGTGGGGGTTAAAGGCAAGATGCTCGAGAGTTTTAGTCTTAAATATTCATGAAAACTTTCTATACCATGAAACTTTAATTTTTTGTTTTAAATATGACTGACTTACCGGCTACATCCCCTCTTGCTCAGTTGTCCTTAAAGAAGCTGTCACCTTTCATTTGCTAAAAGCTATGAGACAAAAGTCTTTATAACCATACTTCACTCTTCTGTCTTGTCAGACAGATGAATATTTTCTTGTTCTTTGTCTGGCCTCTATTTAAAAAAAACCTCTCGTGGCAAAAAAATGCATACAATGCAGACATGGACATATTCTGCTTGTTGAAGTCAGGTGTAAAAATCACATAAACAGGTGTGCAATGTGCAGATAAACATGTCCTTAGCTTGGCTGCTGTCATGTAAATACAGTTTCTAAACACTTTTGGAGTAACTTAATTTCTTTTTCTTTCAGCAGAGATCCTGCAAAAAGCTTTTTAAGCAATAGTTTATAAATTATAGTGTTGTGAGCCTGAGCTCATGTCTCTAAACCATGCATGAAACGCTATGAAAACAGAGTTCCCATGCTCTCAAGTTCTCTTGGCTTCTCTGGAACACATTAACAGACTTGATGTATTTGGGCATAGTTATCTTAGTTTGCTTTGTTTTTCCAAAGGTCAAATATTTGATGCCCTTGCATTTCTGAGACACCAAAGCTTCAGGATCAGGAGTGGCAAATGACATGTCTGTAACGTGTCTTGTTCACGTGAAAAATGAACTTTTCTTCTTTCAAACATATTCTTATGGCCAAGTTGCTGTACAATTTTTAGTCTCACTGCCAAACTCAGAAAAAAGAATGGAAACTGGAATGCATTCCACGAATTTATACATGTATATAATGCATGTAAATCTGTCTATATCTTAAATATGTTTATAATGTGAATCATCACCAATCTTGCATTTAACATGTTGACTTACCTGAAAAATATACATATATTTCATGTGTGTCCCAATGTACTTTCTATATAGACTTGCTCAAAAATGGGCTATGCTTTGAGAAACATGTGTAGGGAACTTTTAAAAAATAAACCCTCTTTTACATGCAAAAGCATTACTTTCTGTGAATTATAGCCCTTTTCAGTCTCCATTCATCAAGGGTCCCATATTGTTTGCAGTTGCAGGGGAGGCTTACAAAGATTTAGAGGGAGCAGGAGCAGTCCCCTGTGATACAACTGTCCTTTCTGTAGGAATATTTTGAGCTCTGCTCAGCAAAGTACTTACTGCATACCTAACCACAGTATTCACATGCACGCCTGAAATTAGCCAAGCACATAACCGCTGTGTATGAAAAATCAGTGGTAGAAAAAGTCTTGCCCACTGTCATCTATGCACGCCCATTTTATGCTGACTGTACAGGAAACTTTGAAGCCACAAGAAATAGTTTGTCAGCCAGCATATTTTCTCCTTAGAATTTCATATTGAAGGTGTCTGCTTAGCCTTCAGCACTCCTTTTGAATGGAAAAACTTATTTTTGCCTCCTACCCCCATACTGTTTGCTGTTTCATACCCTTTTCCCCCTTTCAAGAGGTCTTTCTTTTTCATAATAGAAATTAAGATTTGAGGATTCCACCTGCTGCCAAAGAGTCGAAGTTATACATGTCCTCAACTCTTTTCAAGATGTTGTCAAGCACTGTTAATAGCTTTTCAAGCAGTTCAACAACAGCTGCAACTTGTCCAGTTTATCCATTGCTGAGCCTTTATAAATTAAAGTTAAAAGTTTTGAACAACTAAAGCAGTCATATCAAATTTCTGGATGCTATTTAAGGATGGAAATGCAATGGTAGGTAGTACCACCTTATCAAAGAAAAAGCAGCGTTCAGAATCATATACTTTAATGACTGGTGTTTTGTTGCACATGCTGTTTTTATTTCATGTTCATTTTTGGAATCTTTGAAACTTCATTCTGTTTATAAGTTCACTTACCTCTGATCTTGTTCCTTTGGGATTTTGGTTGGCTTTTTAAGAAATCCTTATCAGATCTTCACTAAAAAAGGAGGGCAAAATTGAGTAATGCATCACACAAAACAAAACGGCCTGATTTCCAAATAAACAGCATCAGATACAAGACAGTTGAAACCAGAGCCTTATTTATTCCTCACATTTATTAATTTCTAAAATTCTTACTATTTTCATTTTCATTTACTTTCAGGGACTCAGGGCACTCTTCGGTTCTTAGCCTTCTATTTTGCAGAATGCTGACATGTTAACTGCTTCATAGTAATTTTCTGTTCGTCTTTCTGGGATAAGGAAGTAGAGAAAATATCCATGTTGACTTTCAATTTTTGTTGGTTTTGTTACATTCTTTACCTCTGCTTCCTGAGCCAGAAGAAATCTTTTTCTTAAATTTGAACCCTTGTATAAAGTCCTGACCCACACAAAACGTTAGAAAACCTCCTCTGGAACCAGGCATGTGCTGGCAGAGTGATGAATGAGCACAATCAAAAGGAAGGCTCTTTGATCTTGAGATGAAGTGATTCAGTGATGGTTTTGATATGCCATTATTAAATGTCATCATCTCAGTCCGTCTTGAGCACTGAAGTATAAAAAAGGATGAAAGGATGCCAGTCCAGGAGTGCTAAGGAGTCCCCGTGAGGGATCTGACCACCCAGGTGCCCTGAGCAGGAGGGGGCAATGAGCAGGGGGCCACTCAGGGTATGTGACAGTCCCTTAGTCCTTAAGAGATGTGTACAGGTATAGCTGCATTGATGGCTTTGGGGTTCCGAGCCAGAATTTGGCTTTCATGGCCAAATACATTTCATTCAAATACAAAGGCACTGAAAAAGACTCATAACAGAGAGTTACCACTGTACATGATTCAAGGGGAATTTGATATGCCCAGCTCCATAGTGGAGGATAATTGTCTTTTTCATCTGTTGTATGTCTCAGAGATGCCTCTTGCCATTGCTGTTCTTGAAAGCAAAGAAAGCATTAGGTTGGTCTGTCTGCAGCCATAGGCAGTGATTGCTGGGCAGAAATTTCCAAGGCCTTCAGAGGTGTTGGGCTTGTCACATCCAGGGGAACAAAGGGGCCTTGAGAAAAAGCTCTGTGAAGACAGATGGGATTTCTGCTCAGTCATCTGTACAGCCTGCTGATACTGTAATTATTTTTTCTGGTCTCAGAATTTTCTTGTAACTGTTGCAATATCAGGTGACTTCTGCACAGCTTTTATTTCAGGTGTGGAGAAGAGTGGAAGGGTTCAGTTTACCTCCTCCCCTGAACACTTCCAAGGCTTTCCTGAGCTGCTATAGTTCATATTGACAGGGGAGAGGGGAGACTGTGATAAACAGTTCCACTCATTTGCCCACACATGAGTGTCTGGTGCCGTCTGAGATGCCTGAGTTTTCCAGAATACCCCTATGGATTACCAGTCATGGTGCAGGGCCTGCAGCGAACCCATTTTTTTCCTGACTGCCTGCTGGAACTCAAGTGTGGTGTTCTATGGCCTCTCAAACAGTGTTTGTCCCCTGAGGATGAGTAACTGAATTGTTTGCATATTTCCTGAGAGAGTTTTTGTGAGACTTATAACACTGGGAGTCACAGTCAGAAAATATTAGTCCTAACAGTAAATGAGACCATAATATAAATTTTAAAAATAATAGTTCATGGCTTTTTAAAAACAAACAGCAAAACAGTGCACTGGGTATGTAAGGTTTTTGTAGTACAGTGAAAATAAGCTGAAGGACACCTCGCTGGCAGAGGCAAGATCTGATCTGGTCACCTATTTTGCATCTCATAACTAATGGAAAGGCACAGCATTTCAGTTACCACTTTTTCCTTTAACACATTGACTTTTGACACAAGTAACCAGCACACAGTAAAAAGACATGCCTTTTCTGTCTGCCTAATAAATCTACAGGTAAAAGGCCAGCAGAATAATTTACTGACGTGATAAGAGCGAACAAGAGATAACTGCAAAGGGAAATTCCATAGTTGACAAATACTGTGTTTGTCTCTGAAAGAGAAAAATTTTTACTGATGGGGAGTTTCACAGGGAGCCTGAAGGTGGAAAAAGAGGACTGCTTGAAAGATAACTGCATGGTGCAGTTTTTGATTGACTGTATTTTGTTTCTGCAAGCAAGGAACTCTTAGATACGTAGTTTACCATCAACCAGTTAATGGATGGCCTTGTCATTTTTACCCTATCCTCTTAATTGTATTTTTATTTTTAGTGAAGACAAGTTTAGAGTTACCTAAAACATACAAAATTACTTGCTCAAAAGATCCTTGTCCCCTGAGTAGATAAATAACTGAGAGTACCCTCTCACTAAGTATAGTAAACAGGAAAAAAAAATACTAACTGTAAAGAAACAGAGATTTATATGTATTTATATTTCAAGATTTATTATATGAAAGTTCTTTACTATGCAGCAATAAGAAAGTGAATCTTTAAAAGGCCAGCACATAGCTGAGATGGACTCTTACTGGGCACCTGAAACAGTGCATTGTTATGGGAATTACATGACACAAATGAGACATCCATATAAATTTGTAGATTTGGGATGTTGGTGCACATTGGTGGGAAATCTTTGCAGTACAAGAGAAGAGTTTACTCTTGCCTCTTTCTCATGTACTCAGGTAACCCTTGGGCTATGGTAACCTTGTAATGTCAGGAAGGAATTATTACAATCCCAGTCATGAGTTTGACCAAGCTGTACCATTGCACTCTCATGACGCAAAGTTACTGTGAATGTGTCTTAACAAATCCCCTCATACATGTTTAAATCTGCCAAAATGAGAGAATTGGAAAGTATGATTATAGAAGTATTGCAGAATATGATTCAATTAGTCCTCAAATTATTGGTCTGCCATTATATTATATTGTATTTTACTATATTATGGGATACACAAATTTGGTCTTCAGCAGTTTGGGCAAATTAGTGATTGGCTATTGAGATTTCTTTGCTGTAGTATCTCAGGTAATATCTGCTAGTTTGAAAATTGATGGCCAGTTAACTTCTTTATTGACCACTGTTACCTGTTCAGTCTAAACTTCTGCAGCACACACAGGCCACATTTATGGTTATTTTGAGGTCTTGCTTTCAACTTCTATTTCACCTCTTTAAACCTATGTTAATTATATTCCAAGATGCAGATTCTCATAATAACACAGGAATTTCATAAATAACTATTTCATTAGTATCTGTTGCTTTAAAAATTTTTGTTAATAGAAGCACTCATTCTTTGAAAATGCATTCTATTAGAGAAAAAAGGAACAGCCTGAAGGGTTTGTTGGCTTGTTTGGGGTTTTAATAGAAGAAATAATCACAATGCACAGCTCTATTTTCAGAGCTGGGTCATGGAAAGAAAGAATCAGAGCATATGCACTGGGGATCTTTGACATTATTTGTAGGATTAGTGAACCTTTCAGGTGCAGATTTGAAGTGTCACTGGGCAACCCAACTTTACAGCACCGTAAGCCATAGAGTTTATTCACAGACTCTTTGTGCTGTTGGGTGGAGCACTGAGGAGATTAGTGAAAAATTATTTGCTCTGTTACGTTGTCATTATATTAGCACCTAAGGGAGGAGAAACAGCAGCAGTTGAGATAGACAGCTGTGAAATAAAAGAGTCTATACTCAGTGTTATAGATTGAAATGACCAAGAGCCAATGTAGGTACAAATTAATCCGGAATTGATTGAATCATTAAGCAAGCAGCACCAAGCAAAACAGCGCTGGGCAGCCGGGGAGTCTCAGCTCCGCCAACGGCGCACTCCTTTCCCCCCGCAGTACCTCAGTTCTTATACATGTTCTCTTCCGGTTGACGTGGTTCCTTTCCGGTGTACTCTGCGTCTGCATGGCGGGTTGCTAGGGGGTCTTATTCTGCCCTACAGTGGTCATGGGGAGGAAGGCTCTCTCCTCTTCCTCACAGGCACCTTTGACCTGTGGATAACCTTTTCCATATGTGGTTATACAGGTCTCTTTGCTGAGCAAGCAGGGTTTGCGTAATTATGCTAGTTGTCTTCCTTTGCAGCTTTCAGCAATACCTTCCTCTGTTAGATTCAGCTCATGCCTCGGGTTAATGAACAAAGAAATAAAGACTACCTTTTTTTATCACACTCAGTGTGTGCTGTTTGTTTACAATTGTACATGGTGAGATCTGCATTTTTGGGTTGCATATCAGTAGCAGAGATAGACATTCGTGTTTCTCAGCTCCAATCTACAGCTGCAATATTTTCATCTCTTATGTGTTTTGCGTGTTATTTATAATCAGCCAGTGTAAGTCATGCATTTAAATATTTGAATGCACATTCAAAGTGATTGCAGTGAAAAATAAGTGTTCTTAGTGCAGTGATACCATTTCTCAGCACTTAATCAGCTGTCGTTGTCTGGGATATTTAAACTGTCAGCTTGCTTTGCTGAAACATTTTTCATAGCTGACTACTGAAAGCTAAAAATAACTCTTAGGTAAAGTAGGGAACTGAAAAAAATGGCTTGTATGCTCAGGAAAATGCAAACACCATTCCATCATTTCCCTGTTCATTTTTCAGTTTATATTTATTAATGGCAGTGCTGACTGCTACCTTTCCCTAGTACTGTGTATTGTCCTCTATTATAATGCCATGTTTTGTTAAGCTCTTACTAATATTAGTCTTTGGTTCCAGGCAGCCTGCACCGTGCATCCAGTGTACCAGAGCATGTCTATAACATGGGGATCACTGAGAACGACTTTGCACCAAGGTCTCCCTACAATTTCTCATATTACCAGGCAAGCCAGGTGAGGAAAAGATGGTGAATAGAAATAAATACAGTATCACATGCACAGTTTATTCATTTTGTTACCACAAATAATATAGCTTATAGTGTTAGCTTATAGTGTTAAAGATTTGTTTCTTTGTTAGTTTCTTTTTGAAAGTCTGATTTTTAGAAAATGAAGGTTTTACAATCAAATCTCTTAATGTTTCGCCCCTCCTTCCAGTGACTTCAGAGCCAGTAGCCAAATTCAAGTCAGTCGTGCACATGGGCTGTTTTCAGTCCCGTTGGGTTTATGAGAGTTGGCATCAAGGTAGAAAATGAAAATTCATATTTACACTCCACTAAGGCAAAGGCTGTGACAAGTCAGATCTTCATCCATCCCACCAGAGAGCAGCTCAGCCAGCACATCTCTCTACCTCAGTGTGCCCAGAGGCCATGCTGCCCAGGCAAACAGAATTAAGCTATCAAAACCAAAGGAAAACAGATTGCTTTTGTTTCACAAATAGTTTTCACAAGGTAGAGTGGTTCCTTATAATTTAAAATTATCCTGCTGTAACCTGTTTTATCATTACAAGAATTCCAGTAGTACAGTCCTTGCAATACAATGGTTTTTCTAAACCATCTAATCATAAATCCTCTTGTTACTTTGACCATCTTTTCTTGGGGCCATGACTTGAATGCTAAGATAAATAATTGGTTTTCTGCAGGGTTTGTGACACAGCTCATAACTGGTATGAACCTATTTGACGGAGCAGCTGAGAAGTCAACACAGCTCAAAAGCAACTCTCCTGCATGATGAGCTTAGTAAACTGAAAGCAATTCATCTTGAGAACAGAAACATTTATTTAGTAAATAACTCTGTATGGACGTGGCAATTCTTTATTAATTTTAGACTACTCAAGAATGGCATTTTGTCATTTAAAGAAATAGCCCAGCTTTTGAACAGTCAGTGAATCTGGTCTGTATGGGGAAAGATAGAAGCATTTACTTATACACATTTCTTTCTCTTTCCTTCCATCCTTTATCTCACCTGTCCTGCAGTCCATAATATTTAACACAAATCCATTCCTTCCAGAAGAGAGCAACAAAAGGAAAACTGGAGGTGACACAGGAATCACAAGAAAATAATGCCATTTGCCAGGTGGGGGGAAAAGAGAGACCAAGCGTCCTGTGTAAAAGCTGGGAAAAGCCACAAGGTCTAGTACGTCACAAAAACATTATTATCCCCAAAAATAAACATATCCTTGCATAACTTCTGTAGAATAAACATATATCCAATGATCTTTGCCTGAGCCTGCTAGTTTCAGTAACCTTTACTCCTTTTGTGAGTCAACTGTCACCCTCAGGATGTCCTCACCAGTGACACTAAGGGAATTCAGTCTGGCATCTGTCTGCTAAGCACTGTTCCTTCACTTAATAGCTTGTGTAAACTTCTCTGTTTACCTTAAAAAATGTCTTTAATATTACAAAACTAACACATCATGGAAATGGAAAATATAGGGCTTTGGTTTATAGTTGTACATCCCCTATGCTTTCTTGTTTTTTAAAAATTGGTCCATGACTCCTCTATTTGAAGGCCAGACAGTGTCCCAAGCTTATTTAGTTCTGGAAGGTTTTGAATAGCGTATGGAATCCAATATAGAGAACAAGAAAAAGGTATAAATATTGAGAGTCCTCAAATGGCAGGCTAAAAGTAAGAATCTTGAAGATACGTCCTACAAAAAAAGGTTGGCAGTGGATTTGTTGAGTTTAGAAAAGAGAAAATGAAAAAGTAAGATTATGATCCAGTACAGTCTATCCTTATTAGGTACAAGAAGAAAAAATAATTTAAAATTTCAGCTGTGATACTCGGGAAGTCATTGAGATGGTGAAATGATCATTTTAATTTTCTTGGAATGTTTCACCATCTCCTTAATTTTTAGGAGGCCAGACAAACAGGGAAGGGCCTATCTCTTTTTACTAGATCTCACAACAAAGTGAACAGGAGTGCTAAATAACCTTGTAGTAAAAAGATTATTATCAATATGCAGACCCTTTAATATAATATTTTTTATATCTGATTGATTCATTTTCTTCTGTCTATTAAACAGCCTTGAATTTAGCTTTAGTAGCAGATGTTGGTGTTAATCCCCAAGGAATTTCAAACTGAAAGATCTCCATTAATAATTACCTGGCATAATTGACTTATACAACTATTTTGAGTTTATGACAGAAGACTGGATGCTTAGACTTTGTCTTCTGATGTTTGGACTGTACTTCTTCCTACCTTCATGAAGGAGGTACAAAGAAGTGTGGCAGAATCCCATTTAATGCACAACTTTGGCAGCATTTACTTTTTTATTCTGAGAGCAGACTGTAGAATTTTCATCTTTACATTTTTTTGTTTGGTTTCTTTGCTGCTCATCCTACGTGCTGTGACCTTACTGTGGCTCCTGTTCTTCTGTACCCCCTGGAGCAGGTTGCCTCACCGTCCTCTTACACGAATGGCTGGGGGACAAGGATTGCGTACAGGACGATGGAGGAGAGAGCTCAGAGGCAACCTCTGAAGAGGCTGGAGGTTTCACCTCAACGAAATCCAGAAAGAGTCGCATATGCATCAAGTGATTTTCACTACGATGGAGGGATGTCAGCTGGATTCTCCATGAGGCACGGAGATGGCGTGAGATCCAGCGGGACTGTGCCACCAAGATACGCTTACACCCTCCGCGACTCCGTGCACAGGGGACGCTCCTTTAAGAGACAGTCCCACATGGGGGCTGTCAATGATGCTGTCCTTGATGGTGGCTACCCCAGCCCCACTGTCCCTCTGTACCACCAGCCTGGCAACAGCCACAGTATGACCAACCTGTTGGAGAAGGAAAACTACCTGGCCTTGGAGAGCGCCGTGGGACAAGTGAGATCCCCGACTGCGTCCCATTTGTCTCAGAACAGGCAATCTGTGAGGTCCAGCTTCTACCAAATCGCCTTCAGAAACACACAGAGCAGGAGGGAAGTTTCCCAGCCAGCTTCAGTAGCCAGTGTCACTGTGGAAACAGATGGGAAGAGGATGCCAGTGACAGCTGCTATGGCCGCAGCAGGGAGAAATGGTTTCCTGCAGAGTGAACAAGTGACCCTCAATGGATCTCAGCTCAGGTAAGCACAGTGCAGGACCTGCTTTGGATCTGGGCTGTCACAGCTGACAGGAATGTGTTTGTTTAGAAAGGAAAAGTAAACTGATAGCTTGTGGTTCAGCAGCCAGCACCGTGTATGAAATATCAGTGAAGAGGATGCAGAAAGTAGATCGGCTTTTAAAAATCCACTTCCAGTGCAACAGAGGAAAGGGAGAAAAAAACGTTTGTGTAGGTACAGTGCAGGATCTACACCTCCTGCTGAAGTTTGGGACGCCTTTTGCCGAGAGTTAATCAATTTTATAAGGAAACATAAAGTAGACACTGAGTAATTTACAACATAAGTGACAATACACAAAATTGTTTTGGCAGATTTTTCACAAGAGCCCATATGATATCAACACTGGTTCTCATGAGAATGGGTCAGAAATCTAGCAGTGGAGCAGCTTTTGGCAAATTAACAATTTCCAGTTAAAAATCCTTCATAGTTTCAAGTACACCTCTTTGTTTTTTATAAATTTCGGGTAAAACAGACAAAAATCTCTTTTAGCTCTGTAGCACTATCCATTCCTATAACAAATACAAACTGCTCTGAATCCCAGGACCCCAGAGCTTCTCACTACCAAGAGATCCTACATGCTCTGAGGGAGTTATCTTAACTTGAAACTCTGTTAGTGGACTCCAGGCCAGAAAGTCCCAAATCTGCCCCCAGACTTCAGGAAAATTGTTTAAAATACTGGAAATGGCGGCTTGGGTTTTTTCCCTCAAAATTGCTTCCCCCACCAAAAATTCCTTTCCAGAGAAATTTTAGACTGCTTAAAATCAGTTCCATTTTCAAAAGAGAAATTTAATTATTTCTGAATTTCCTCTCAGGAGTGAATATCTTTTCATTTTAGAATAATTCTGAATGTTCCCAGAGCTGTTAAGTTTCAGTGGACAGAACAAGCCACTTGGTAGACAGGAGAACTTTACTTGCATGTTTATTCTGTTTTTGTTTTTGTTTCCTAATTCAAATAGGATCCTAACATTTCTCCTTAAGTTAATCCTAGTGTAATTTACAAGTGTTATTAAGAAATAGCTCTTTTCCTGTAACTGTGTAGCTGTTAAGTTCATTTTTCTGAAGACCCATCTTTCTTCTTTTTCTGAGTTTGTTACTGTGCAAGAAAAGGTATCATCTGAAATGACTGCTATGTGCAGATCAGGTCTTTTGTTGTCATCTACATGTTGTGTGTTATGATCATATTTACAAACATATGTGGTACTTTGGTCTTTTCTGATGTGGATTGAAATTTTCACCTCTGGGTGATGCAGCACTTAAGAGATCTGGTATTAATTATGTTGACTTTCAACTATTCAGACTTTGCAGCGAGTAAGTCCAAAAAAACCCAGCTGAGAGCTCACAACAGCTAAAGATTTGAGAGTAGTAATACCAAATATAGGCACCTGGGAGGACTTTGTTTTTCAGTAAGACAATTTACAAACATGTATCCCATTGACTTAATAATCTGCTTAACTTTTAGCACATTCTTGAATGCATTTCTGAGCTAACAATTTTTATCTTTTAATTACATGTAGGAGCAATTTTGGCTTTTCTTTTGCAGATGCAAACACCGGAGTCTGGTTGTCTGTCTGTACAATCATCATCCAAAGTATTTGAATACCTGCAGATGTAAAAATAAGTCTTGAATCACTGTGCAAGTGGCTTGATTGAGACTATGTTAAATCAGATGGAAGATTTGTTACCTATTGGAAATTTTGTGATAGCCTTAAGTGCCAGTTTTTAGGTTCAGCATTTGCTGGAAGGTTTCTCAGTCCAAGCAGTTTGTAGATACTCCCAGTTTTCTTGTAATTTCTCATTCTCTTATTTTAAGTTTGCATTTATCTGACATATTGCCACCTTGCCTGTTGCTCCCTTAGTAATGTAAAGGGGCGGGGGGTGGGGGGAAGATAAGCTTGGTTTTGGAGTAATTTGATTTTTCCAGAAATTGATACTTTTTTTTTTTTTAATGGAGGTCACAATTTAGGTCTTTTCAAGTGAATTAAGAGAATGAAAAATAGCAGTGTAATGTTAAAGAGAAGTGGTGTACTAGCTGTGGACAGCATTTGAAATGTATATAGAAGCATTTTCAAACTTCCTGTGAAAGAACTAGCTCATGCTATGAAAGCAAAGCAGATAAAAACAGTACAGGATGCCATCTGTGTATGTCTGTATCTCTGTAACTGTATCTTCTGGTGAAGTGAATCGGTTAAAGCATCCTTATGATGAAGAGCTTAAAAAAGAGATAGATTAAACCCGAAGCTGCCTGAGAAATGGCTGCTTGCGGAATCTGACCTCTGAATGTGCTAAGAGCCATCACAAAATGATTATGTATTTGTCTCAAAATTGGTATATTTTGGCAATTAAGGTGAAGTCAGAATGTGTCAGATCATTGTTCTGTTTAACAGCCTTTGCCTGGCTGTCCCTTTAGTGTCACTTCATGTGTCAATCAGCCACAGAGCTAATTCAGTTTGCCTGTAAATACTTTGAGGGTGGGAATGGAATCATCGCGTCCAATTCTGTTTTGACAAGAGTTTGGGTGCTGCAGCTTTATGAATACCATTGAGGGTCAGAGATTGTATTGCATCCTTTATTGCTGCCAGATAAAACATTAGGGAATGTTATTTTTATCCGATGGAGAATGATCCAAGTATGGCAGCGCACAACAGGAGAGAAATCCTCTGCATGCTGCATGAAGGGATAACTGTGAATGGTGAGCTGCTGTCAGTCTCAGTGCAGATTTACACCCCCAGCACCTAGAAATGCAGCCTCTGGCTGTCCATGTGTCCGTCTCAGACTGACTCCTGATGGACTTTTACTACTCTGGGGCACCCTTGGCATCCTGAGGTTGAGTTCCCACATAAATTCTCTTGTGTGCCCTGAGGGGTGAGTTCTTGAAACAATCTTGACCTTGGGAAGCAGATGGTTTTAGTCCTCCTCAGCTGTTGGTCAGTGAAGTGACACAATTTAGTGCATCAGAAATGTCTGTTGCTTCCAGGAGGTGACTGAATTTGGTCAAAATGCTTGAAAATTATTGCTGGCAGGTAGATATGATCACATGTGCACATTTATAACATGGTCTCAAAACCTTTGCTAATTTAAGAAATCTAAGTAAAACCCAAGGTTGAAAAGCTTGTTTTTCAGTTCCACTGCAGAGTAAAAAGAAGAAATATGATCTGGCTAATTCTCCATATTTTACTTTCCTGAGCATTGTTAATTCCTATTTAATATTTCTTCTTAGTTTAAAGAAAAAAAAACTAAAGTTTCAACTTAGGCTAATTTATTTCCCAAGTACCCATTTTAATATGAGGCAATTGTGTTAAAATTTCTAACTATAGATTCATTTACTGAGATGGTTATCAAGTAAATCATTCTGATTCTAGTAGCAGTAGGGAGTTATTGCCAATTACTTCTTGTTTCACTGGTGGTTCACAGACTGCCCTCTCATCCCTATCTGGCCGGTGGCAGATCTGCTACTACAAAACTGTCTGGATTTAAAAAAAAACCAGAATGCTCACATTCTTGTCAACTTTTTTATCTCCTTTTTTTTTTTTTTTTTTTTTTTTAATCTGGGTGCAGTATAATGGAAACCAGAAGTAAATAAAAAGTCTGGGGAGCATAACCACCTGTCCCAGAGCTAATGTACTTAATTGTGCCATTAATTGTTTTATGTTCCGTTTACTAGGGAAAAAATGGTTTGGTGACCTCTCTTTCCATTTTTTTACATGGTTATATAATGCAATCATAATTTAAGCAAACATTCTAGAAGTTGGAAGGGAAGTGGTGGCACATATTTTTAATATTAGCACAGGGTCTACATACTCAGTTTAATGAGTGGTATTTTTATTTTTTCCCACCTGAAAAAAGGCTTTGCCCATCTATTTCAAATGAGAACAACTTTTGTCATTTGAAAAAGGGTACTGTGGGAACTAAGATGTAATCTGGGAACTAAGACACTGATGAAGGGCGTAAAGATAAATATGAAAAAACAATCATCACACTACTGAAGAAAACAGCAAGGTATCTTCATGGTCAGTAACAGTCACTGTGGCATGGTTATGGCCTTCTTTGGATCTTCATCCATTTCTTCATCCTTGCTTTCACATCCAGTCCTTCACCCACTGGATGGAAACACTGATGGAAATATCCACTGATATTCCCATTTTGTTATTGTAACTTAAATCATTATTTGCTTTCTTCAGAACCACACTTCTGTTTATGACTTTCTCTTCCCCCAGAATATCAGTATCTCTTAAAGCTATTATGATATTTTCTGCTACTGGAGAGGGAAAAAAATTCTAAGAAAAGCTAGAGTTACTTGGAAAATACAAAAATTCTGGTTTTACAAGAATGATACTTCTGCAATCTTTCTTCACCATATTTCTCTGTGTATACTTTTAAGGCACCCAGAAGTGGAGATGGCACTGGAGCATGCAGTGAACATCCTGAAGAGTGAAAACACACAGAACACACCCAGGATCCTTGCTGCAGTGACTTTCATACAGCATGAGTGCTTCCAAAAAGCAGATGCCAGAAGAAAAGTAAGTAATTATTTTTAGGCCAGTTACAATCAGGTAGAGAAGGTAAGATTCTATGCTTTATGGCCAACATGAAAAGAAGGAAGGCAGTCCAAATAACCTTACAGGATACTGATGTTAGATATTTTCCCAAAAATGCATTTGTTTATGTGTTTTGCTGCAGACTGCTTTGAACCCACTCATTGTATACCCACTCAGTTTGCTCTTTTTTGGGCTGAACAAACTTAATTCTTTCAGCCTTTATAAATCATGGAGTCTGAACTTTTTGTCAATATAGTTGCTCCTGTCTCTCATTTTTGACTGGCATGCAGAAATATCCAAAAAAGAAAATTCTGACTACAGTGCAAACCTATCTGATATTCAGGGTTTGTTAGGATTGCACAAATGTTTTGAAACAGCATACGCATTAGCCACGATGTTAAGGGCTTGTTGGGACTGTGCACATGCATTACTACATTGTTTAGATTAACCAAATTTTTAAGCCTCTTGCAAGAAAATTGTTATGTCTCTTACAAGTTTTTTGAAAGGGTACATTAAAAATATTCTCTTTTTCCTTTCCTTTAAATGTCACTACTGAACACAAATATGTCTGTCTTGCTGCCCTGTTCTGTGCATTAAAGTGTACGTCTATTTTAACTAAAAAGCATTATTACACCTTCTTTGGTGTGTAGTTATCCCAACCTTACCTCCATAATCATGTGCATGCAGTCCAGTTGAGTGACAGCCAAACATGTTTCAGTCCTTTTGACTTGCTTTAGGGTATGTCAGAGTCAGTTTTGGAAGAAAATACCACGACAAGTGGCAACCTTAACTTCAAACTGAGGACAGAGCTTCAGAATTGAGTATTTGAAGGTGGGTTATTATACAGATCTCTTTCAGGCAGGTTCCCAGAAAAACAAGTGAGTAAAAGTGTTCAGATTGGAGCAGTCAGCCTGAAGCCACCTTCTATTTTCCTATATATCCTTCTATCCCACATATCCTATGATGAGCTCTTCTGTTTGGCGCCCATTAGACTTGTTCATGCTGGCATTGTCTTGTGTCCCCTTTTTAGCCTTTCAGCCTGTATTCTTTGTCTTCAGTGCTTTGTTCCCTGACATTTGAGAGTTTGTGGGTCTACTGGTTCTTCTTTTTTTGTGAACTTGTGGTTTCTCAGTATTTAGGTGAATTTTGTATACTAATGAAAATTTAGAAGGACCAGTCAATAGCTGTTGTAAATTCTCAGCAAATTAGCTTGAAATAGCACTTCTTTTACAAGAGGTATAAATGCTTTAAAATTACTGACAGAAAGTCTGCATAAGTATTTTAAAAAAACAAACAGCTACAATAGTGATGTCAAAAGGGCTGATCTGCTGCAATAAAACAGGTTAATGTGCTTTTAGCATGCTCAATGCACCACTGCCCTCAAGATACATATTCCTGTATTTTATTCTGCTGACATTTTCAGAATGATTGCAGGGGGAATCAGATCAGAAGAACAGGGGCAAGAAACTGTGCCTTTTGTATAGGTGAATCAGAGGAGAGGCTGCCAGGCTGTGTAGTTTATTCCATGGACAAAAGGCTTTGTTACATTCCATTTCTTGGTGTTGCCATCACCTGCCGGTTGTACTGAACTCTTTTTATCATTAAACTCTGGACTGTTTAAGACAGGTGTATCAGATTGCTGAGTCTTTCATGTGCTGTTTATTCTGCACAAGGGTGAGTTTGTCCACAAAACCATATGGCATTTTGAGATGCTGGCGGAGACTGTTGGCAATTGGACGTTAATGGAAAGTACTTTCCATAGTAAATTCATTCCTGAGTCAGCTAAGGCTTGCTTGTGTCATATCACAGTTCATATGGGATTCCTCATTTTCCACAACAAGCTGTTTGTTTCCATACAGCTGCTGTAAAATAACATCCTTTAAATCCTTCATTCGTTTGGGCCCAAAACTTCATTTTCTGAAGATTTAAATACTTAAAAGCAGCCTTTGCTGAATGAGGGTAGTTCAGTAGACATATGACTTACAATGTTTCATGGTCTGCATTTTGATGCTTACTTCTACTATTTTTTCTCTGTATGGCACGGATAAGAAGTATTAAGTATAATGTATTGGTTTTTAATACACTTTCAATACATGCGTTGGAAATACTGTCTTTTCATTAGGCTGGCTGCTGAGGTAAAAAAAAACCTGGTCATAAATGTTCCAGAATTAAATCTCAAATATTCATTTCACCAATATGGAAGCTAAAAAGCAGAGTGATTAAATGTCTTTTCAGGGAGAACAAATCTGCAGCAAAGCTGGAAGAGATATAGTTTCATTCTCTAATATTAATTATGAAAACCTGTTGCTTCCCCTAGCTGTGGATTTTATGTATTAGTCATACAAAAGCCCAGAAGTCAGTAGTCATGTCCAAATGATTAATGATCTGTGCTTCAAGTCTCTCAAACAGGAGCAAATGAAAGAAGTCCCTATAACTATTTAAACCTTTGTTGGTGCAAGGGGGAGAGTGGAGTTTGTCATTTACATCATCTGACTATTCTCTGCTGTGTTTTGTTTTCCTCACAGGTTTTCTCACTTGGTGGTATCCCCAAACTTTTACAGCTCCTTGAGGTTCAAAATGAGGACATTCAGCGGGCAGCATGTGGTGCTCTGAGAAACTTGGTGTTTGAGGACAATGACAACAAACTGGAAGTGTCAGAGCAGAAAGGGATCCCACTCCTGCTCCGCCTGCTCTGGCACACCAGGGATATAGAGACTAAGAAGCAAATCACAGGTAGTGTTTTCTCTGCAGCCAAGCATGAAGTGCTTTAAGTAGAGCAAAAGCTTTCAGGGAGAGGTACATGGTTGTTTAGTTAAGCCCGTGTTTAGTGACTAAATACAAAAACCTTGTCACCTGCTCTAAGCAATTGCCATAGGGTAAAATTCTAAGGTCCTTACTCAAGACCAGTCTTTCAGTCAATAACAAGAGATTAGGAATTGCAGCTTCCCCTCTTAAAGTGTCCTCAGAAATTATGAGTCTGCTTGCAGGAAGCCTAAAGTCCTCGATATTCCAGAAAACAAAGTCAGGCTCCCTAGGAGTGCCTGGGACCATAATTAATGCCTGGTACTTACACAGCAGCTCAGCCTTCATTTTTTGTACTGTGCTGACAGCACCTACTAGAAGTTCCTTGTTGCAGAGAGTCACCCAGAACTGTCATGTGCTGTGGATAGAAAGCAGTTGTTCTATTCCACTCAAACTCCACTGCCCCAGATTGCTACTCTGAGCTCTCTCCGAGCTGTTTGCACCCAGGTCTGTCTCCGCAGATCTGTGACAAGCAGAAAGCTGTGCCACAGCAGCAGCATGGGGGAATTCCTCCAGGACAGCCATTTGACTATAAAGATCACACAGTACCATCAGTGGAGCAACTGACATTCTGGATTCTGTTTTTGCAGGGCCAATGTTCTTGCCCTTTTATTTCCAATGGCCTTGAGGAAGAGCTGTTAATTAGCAGGGCCCATTGCAAGTTTGAAGGAAAAGCCCTTTGGATCAGAAACCCCATATTACACCTCTTCTTGTACTTCAGTGTAGCAGGAGAAATGGTGGGAGAAAATGTCCAGCATTCCCCACAAACAAACCTGTGGTTGCTGTCCTGTTGGCTTTGCAGCAGCCAGTTAAAAAATGCCCACTTCATCCCCGCAGTCCTGTGTGTCCATAGTGTGTCTCTTGGAATTCCACTGCTTGTGACTCACATCCATTCTGATTAGCACGCAAAGAAAGAGCAGGCTTATATTTTATAAGTGGAAAACATGAATAAATGAATGGGGATTTATTTCAAGTGATCTTTAAAGATACCAGGAACAAAATCTTTTAAGAGAACAGTGCGTGAAAAGATACCGAAGTTGTCAAGCAGCCCTATCTTGAAGCAAAGACATGTCGAGACCTTCTGTAATTCTCATTCTTTGAAGTATTTGAAATACTCTGGTCCCTAAGCTGGAGGACAAAGCTTTGTATTGTTGGCTCTTTTTTAACTCAGTTCTACAGCTCTGCAACATTAAAATGTTTTAAAGTTTTTCACACTCATCAGTTGCAGAATTGAGTCACGTAGTAATTTGTTGTATAGTGTGTTAACGTGTATACATCGACCAGTGAGGGAAGCAGTGAAAATGGTGGTAGAGTGGCCAGGAAGCCAGTGCTCTTTTCTTGCTGGAAGTTTCATCATTTCTGACAAAAATGTTGACTGTGTGTGATAACTCACACGTATATTCTGAATATTACTGTATTCTCCTTCACCAGTGTATGAAGGGCATCTTCTTTCAGCAATTACTGCTGTGACTGAATTTGAATATTTACTCACAAAGCAAAGAAGACACCAACAAAATATTTATACCAAGCAGGATGATGTAGCTTGTGTAAAGAAAAATATTATGATGTGCTTTCATGCCTATCAGTTGGAAAGGATGGCTTTAAAAACACACTGAGAGAGAAATATTTCTCTCTTTGTTCAAGAGCAAATATGTAGCCAGGAGGAAGTGCACTGGGTACCTTCATGAAAATGCCACTGGGGCATACTTTGTGCCATCGCTTGAACAATTCTTCCAGGTTTCTAGAAAGCTGCAAGGAGCCTACAAGAGTGAAGGGCTGGATTAATGAATTTCACCTCTTGCATTGACTTTGACTTCCCATAGGACTAGTGGAATATCATAGCTATGAATGCAATCTCACTGCAATAAATTCAGGAAAGATTTGGCCTTCCACCAGACAGCACCAGAGGTCCTTTTGTCTTTCCACGTCATATATATTACATGCCTGCTTTGACTGTAAATTAGGGACTTCCTAATGTGTGGTATGATATTCAGCTAAGTGTCTTTCCCCCATAAGAGATTGGTAAAATCATCTTGGTTCCTGATAATACATCATTGAACTGTAGTGAGAGACTCCTGGCCAAGGAATGAAAGCATGCAATACTCATTAATAAATATGTCTATGCTCAGCTGAGGGAAGTTTTTTGTTTCTACTGCTGTGTGGGAAGCATGGTAGCAAAGCACTTCACCTGACAAAAGTATACGAAGATAAGGAAATTTCAGGAGAGGAGGAAGTTAAAACTCTGAGACAGAAGTTTTCTGATACTGTACTTCATTATCTGTCAGAAATAGAGTACTTGTGCACATGAGATAAGTAAGTATCAGGCTTAGAAGTTTATCTTTAAGGTCACTGGTTTACTAGAACCGTCATATCAATATGGACAAGCACCTGCCTCACAATAATACATATTGTATCAAGTGTTCCTACAGAATACTTTGATGGCCTGTATTTTCTTCAAGACCTAGGCTGAGGAATACAGACTGAGGCCAGTCATGCAGTGGGCCTTGTATTGTGCTGTGAAAAGACAAAAGCAACCAAAGTGTGTGGAGATAAATGCTGATTACATGCTGTGACTGCCTCACAGTCTGTGGACACACAAAAAGCACTAAACCACTGCCCTACCAAAGCAGCTTTGTGCTGATGACGGGTTTGAAAGCTGCTGTGGACCAGTCTGCCTAATGCCCCTGTGTAGAAAAGAGCTGCCCAGTTTCTCTGGAATTTCTCTGCTCATATGATTTCTTCACAGAGGGAATGAGACTGAATCTGCTAGCTCCACAAAATCATTGGTAACAGGTAGAGCAAAGGAAACAGAGGCTTTGTCCTTTTTTTGACATACAAGCTACTTAGAAATCTCTTAAGAAAGGAGTGAGGTTATTCCTTAGTAGGAGAGGGTGTCATTTGGAGACAGCACAGGAGCTAAGACAGGATTGGAATTTTATAGTATTTGGAGAGCATACTGAGGAACAGAAAGTAAAATGGCTGTGGCATAAAAACCCAAAAAAAATTAGCTTTTGAAGGTAAGCCAGATGAGCCTCCAGGGAATAGCTAACCTCCTGATCTTCTTGTTGTGCAGCATAAATATAAGAAATTAAAGAAAATTTTTCCTGCAGGGAAGATTACAGCACAAGCAGAACTGTCTTGAAAAGAAATGTAAATTTAAAGGCAGACCCCACCCATTTTTCCAAATAACCATCTAAGGGAAAACTATGCGTTACAGCATAGGTGCAAGGAAAGAATCTACTCCTAAAGACATTTTCTAATGTGAACAAATTCATCCACACCCAGAATACCACTGAGAGAGTCCTCCTGAGCCCAGAGAGACAGTGCCTGTGGGTAAAGGTAGGGGTTTTGCTGGAAAATTTACAGTGAGAGCAATATCTCAAATTCTCTTCTGACAATTCTAAGTATCTGCCTGTAATTCCAAATGCATTTGTTCTTTTTAAAAGTATATTCTGTCCTTGTGCAATTTCTGGCATTTGTGCCCTTCTGTCTTAACCTGCTTCCCTTACCAATGCCCTTAAGACTGCTTGTCTGATTTGCCTTAAGCCGTACTTACCCTTCAGAAAACTACATTCTTCCTTTTATCTCCTAATTCAGAGGCTGAAGAGCTGATCCCAGAAGAAGGAATGGGCTGCCTCTGGCTGGTTTTTGTTTTGATTTTACTATTGCTCACAATACCTGAAATTAAATTCAAAGTATAAGGAGATACAAAAGAAATATTTTGTTGTTGTTGTTGTGAGCTGATGAAAGGAACATTCACTAATACTCTGCTGGTGTGTGGAGGAGGAGGTCTGTGAAACTTAGAGCAGCAAGCTGGAGAAACAATGAATGTCTTTGTAGTGAAAAGCAGAAATACGTGTCATTTTCCTGGTAAAGAGTTCTTTAAAAAGAATAGTTGTCTGTTGGAATAGAATATAAGGTTCCATACCTTAAAAGTTCTACAAGATTATATTTGAAATTTGTTTTGGAGATTGTGAATAGACAAGGTTTGTAGCATTACTTAATGATTTTTTTAGTGACTAATGTCTGGACAGAAGCAGCCTACCAGTGTTAACAGCTTTCCTTCTTATGAGAAATGTTGCTATCAAGTGTTAGAGAAACTTGGTAATGGGCATCTCCGGTCTTCCAGTAGATTTCCTGTAAACTCACTCCCTGCACCTCCCATCTGTCCCTTTTGTGAGTTTATTTTCCCTTAGCTTGTGCTGCATTGGTAACAGAGAAGGTGATTGCTGCAGATGGGCAATATAGAGCCATGGAAAAATGCACTTCTTGGTTGGGCATTGGACTGACTGTGTAGAGATTTTACTTCATTCACATGCCCCTTTTCTGCACACTTTCCATTTCCCTGGATCAGGGCTGGTGAATACTTACCAATCCTTTCTGCTCCTCTTCAGGATATCAAGTGCCAGGAAGGCTCTTCACTCACTAACTTCAAGGGGCATGAGATGAAGTCTTTCAAAGTGGAGTCTTTTTGCCACTCTGATTTTATTGTGGATATTACAGGTTTGCTGTGGAATCTGTCCTCCAATGACCAGCTGAAGCACCTGTTGGTTAGAGAAGCCCTGCAAACACTGACTGAAGCTGTCCTCATCCCCTACTCAGGCTGGCCAGACAGAGATTACCCAAAATTAAGTGTTCTACCTGACCCTGATATCTTCTACAATGCCACAGGATGCCTGAGGTGAGCACTCAGTCTGCAAATACCCAAAGCAATAGTGATGATAAAACAGGTCTGCATAATTATTTTTGGATAAATTCATAGAGTTCATCTCAAGCCACAATCACTTCTTGTCTAAAGCACATAAAAGTGTTCTGTTTTCAGCTGCTGTCAGAGATACTTACTTTGACATATCATAATCTGTGCCTAAACTGATTAGAAAGTGATTTAAATTGGGGAAAAGCCATTCTATAAACCAGAGTAAGCCCAGTCTGGCCTTTTGCACAAATTCAAGCAAGTTGCAGCCATGGGGTGGATGAATAGATTTATCGTTTGTGTATTTAGTACTGCTAATAGACTCGTGGACACAGTAGCAGTTACTACAGACAAGCTCCAAAGGCCTCAGTGAGCACACGCCTAAATGGCTGAAGCATAAAAATCACATCTTCAATAAAAACACTTTTAACAGTCTATAAAATGGGGTCCTTCATGAGTTCAAAGTCATTCCGCGTTAAGTAAGTTTACACACTAAAATGCACAAAAGGACATAGTTTGAACTGACCAAGGAGTATTATACGGCTGAAAAGGGCCTGGCCTGATGCTTAAACTCCTAGCAGAGTATGAGTAATTAAGTTTGGAGTTTGGAGGCTGGGAAGCTGCCCAGTTTTGCCTCACACATACCTGCTACACTAACATGTCCTATAGCAGAGTAGTTGTATGTGTCTGGCATTGATTTTTCCTGTGCAAACAGCTCTGTATTTGACTTGTGTGGTTTCAGAAGACAGATGAATTGTAATCTATACCAAATACTCAACAATAATGCACCTTTTTCTGCAGGACCTTCTGTCATCCCACTAACTACTAAATACCTTCATCTCTAAGTAATAATTGACTTTTATTTACTCTGATGACTCAAAAAGAAGTACAAAGAAACATTAACCACCCATAATAAAACCTCTCTAACTAATGCTAGTGGTGTTGTCTAGGAAATGAAAGAGGTTGTGTTTTTCATATTAATTAGTCCAAGTGCATTTGTGCAGAAACCAGTCTGGCTGCTCCTCTCTTGGTGTTTGGACTCTGGAACAAGGCAGCCAGTGAGGGCACAGATCATTCTCAGGTTTAGCTTGGTGTTGCTCTTCCTGAGCTTGTTTCAGCAGATTGACACAACTTGTTATGTGACAATAAGGCATAACAGTACCTGGGTTCTTCTAAATGAAAGTAGATTCTGAGCTTAACCTTACTCTGGACACAAAGTCAGTGCATGGGCTGCTCCAGAGATGCAGCCTTAATTCAGAGTCTCTAAAACTGCCCTTCTGTAGGTGCTTAAGGATACATTACCTATTTTAAAAATATGATGCCCATATTCTAGTTCTTGTCATTTTTAAGAACTTCAACACTGAAAATTGTAAATACGACAAGAAGGGCTTGAAACTTCCCGGGTAAAGATGATCTGCAGGATTACCACATACTTTCTAGCAGAGAATAGTTTTTAATGAGGCTTATCTATTTGTACTGGCCAACTAGCTGAGATTTTTAAGATTAATCAGTTTGCATCTCTTTACTGGAGATTGACTCACCTCCCAGGTTAGGTCACTAGAAATGTTCCTTCCTTATGTATTAATAACAAAAAAATCTCTGCATAAATAAAAAGAAGAGCACACCACAGAGTAATAAAAGAGTGAACTGAGGGAATGATGTTACTTATGAATATGTTTAAAGAGCATCCTCATTTGCCAGAATATATATCTGTAATTAGTCTTCCCTTTTGTAATACTAACATGTTTGTTGGGCATGTTGATAAAGTGTGTAGCCTGGAGCTTCTATTAGAAGGTAAAAATAGTACTTTCAAGTGCAATACATTATGCATAGTACAGCATTTAGTTGCAGGAGAATGCCAGAATTTCTTCTCAAAAATGTCCATACAGGTGTTGACTGGAAGGGACACCCACAGCCTAAACCTAACACTAGCATCTGGTGGGGGCATATGCACTTCACCCACACCATTACCAAATTATAAATTAAAGCTTCCTTCATCCTCTTTGACGAAACAGATGTGAATCCACATCTAGCAGATAATATTGCAAGTACTTCCAAGCCCTGCAATGAGTGCATGACCAGACCAGTCCCCATTTATTTCCAGAAGTACTGTGGGGTCCTGAATCTTGGTGCCTGTGTCAGTGTATGCAGTCACTGATAAGGAAGTCTGACATTATGAGGATTTGTTAATTCCATTCTCTAGGTCTGTGCTTTGTCTTAAAACCTTGTGAGAAGCAAACCTTTACAGAAACCACAGGTCACAAAACTTAACATGATAAAAAAGAAGCTGCGTACACCACAGAATTCTGCATTAGCAGTTAGAGTAAGTAATAGCATTGTTTAGTTGTGAAATATGATAAAAAGCACTCTGCCTGAACAGAGTTAGCCAAATCAACAGACTTCACTGGTTGCCTGACAAGTAAAATTGGTGTATTAAACTATCTAGAGGAGTGTTAAAGACATTTCTAGACAAGTCCTTTTGGATTTCAGAGATAAAGTCATTTTTTTCTTGGCCTGAAAGTCCTACACGTAAAAGTTCTGCCTCCTGTTCCAATAGAAATGTATAAAAATCTTCAAGATATTTCCCCATACTCCTCTGAGTCTGAAAGGATAAGATGCCAGCATTATGTGGAATGCATGGTTTTGATTATTATTTATACACATAGGTGAATCTCTGGCATGACTTTTCCTCCGAAAGGAAGGCTTAGTGGACAGCTGTTTTTATCACACCTTGAAAGCTGATAATGAACTGGTTCAATTTTTATCTTGAAATACCTTTTCCCAAAACATCTGCAATGCTGAACTTCCCCAAATTTATACACAGTCATCACATTTTCTCCTGCAAAACATTTTATTTAAGTGCTGAAGCTGTTGTACTTCACTAGGAAGAGTGAAGGCAGAGCCTTCCTTTTTAATTGGTCTGTAAGGAAGCATCCTGTGCCCCCACATATTTTAGTTTTTCAAAATCTTCTAGACAACTATCTCCAGGAAAGTCAGCTAATTTTTCTGTTCCTGGTTCCTCACACAGTAAAATAAAATTCAGCCTTCCTTTTTCATTATTATTTTTTATGCTTTGTCTGTCCCATCTCTCGTTTGAGCTCCTTGTGAATTGAACAGTGACCGACAAGGACAGTGGAAAGCTGTATTTGGAGGAAATCATATCACTGCACTTCAGCCCAGGAGTCTGCATAAACATCTGCTTTCATTTACTCTGGAGAGAAAGAAAGCCAAAGCTCTCCTCGTGTGTTGAAAAGCTCAGACTCATAATGGCAGCTTCTAAGAGAGAACATGAAAAAATGACTGATGATAACAAGTCTTTGAACCAAGGCCTCTTGCATACCGTTGCCATTCCTTTAAGTTTATATCCATCCATTCTTATCTTCCCTTGCCTCCTCTTCAGTTTATCTGCTCCTCCAGTTCTTGAAAGGAATTTTGTTACTTACAACAAGCAGCTTGAAGCTTGGTGCCTCTAGTAGATTGCAGATTCCTTTCCCTCCTTGGTGAATGTTTGAACTGTGCAAGGAATGAAGGGAATAGAATTTCCCAAAATGCTGTCCAGTAACTGAATTAAATACTCATTTTAGCAGAATGAGTCCCAGGAGCAAAATCCTTCTTCATATCAGTTAAGCGGACCATTCACAGCGGTTCAAGAACTTTTTCCAACAGTCAGTGTATGACTCAGTATTGGCTTAGAGGGAGTATCCCTTTCATTTGGTGTGATTTAACAGCTAACTGAACATTTATTACCATCATTCTGTTTCTTTCAAAGTCCAACTTGGTTTTACTGTGTTGCATTTCTTTGTATTTACCTCACAAGTCTGGATCAAAATAGTATTTCCACCCAGGAAATTAGGTGGTCCTCCCTACTTGCCACAGGACTGCGGGCAAAGAGCTATTTTGATTACAGATATAGTTGCACCATGCATGTGTGCAGGAGGTGCCAGAAGCAGCAAATGCAAGATGAGATAAATGAGGTGTGCAGACAGATACAGTGCATCCACATCAGCAAATGGCACAGTTTGAGCAGGATTACCACAGCTGAGCATGCCAGAAGTCAGGGATTTTTTTGTAGGTAGGTGCTGCCAAAATGTAAGTTCTGAATCATAAATTTAAAGGAGAGCATCTCCACAAGCAGTAATCTCCATAAAACTCTTCTCCTCACGCTGCAAGCACTGATTATTTCAGGGACTCCAGGAACTCCACTACATCAAAGCTCAGTTCTGGAACTCAGAGGCTGGCATTCCAATTGTCAGGAACCTCAAATCTTGGGAAGCCAAGATGATGTCAGTTTTGAAATTCTCTACGCAAAATATCTCCATTGTTTAAAAAAAAAAAAAAAAGATATTTAAATTTACATTTACACTGCTCAGAAATATTTATTTTTTTACCAATCTAATAATATTTTTATCTCGTGGAATTTCTCAAGCTTCAATTAGCAAACAAACCTAAGCTGTCAGCTGAGGTATTCCCTGCAATGGTCTTCTCTAAACCTATTTAGAGTAAAGTGGTTGCAGCTGTGTTTGGATGAGTGGGAGAGCAGGAGCTCTTCCCTTCCCATTCCACGTTGTTGTGCTAAGGAAACAGGGGAACATGGACAGTGGAGTAAACATGCGTGTACAGGCATGCACACGGACACACACTGATATCTGTCACTGGATGAGCATCAACTTCTTCGTGAAACAGAGTCCAGTAATTAATTTCCCTTGCAGAACAGGACGGTGCCCCTAATTCAGGCTCTTCTCTGCCTCCTGAGCTATAAAAACTCTTTGCCCTACTCTGTTCATGCTGACAGCAAGGCCTGGGCATAGCCTCTCCTTGCACCAGCACTCAGCAGGATCAGGTATAAAAAGTGGAGGGGGTTTTAGAATAATGTACTGGGACTAAACAAAACACTGCATCAGCTGAAGTGTCTTTGGCAAGAGAAATTCCACACTTACCTTTAACAGTATTTTTATTCTCTGTGCCTCAGAAACTACTTTTGCTATGCACCAGGAGGGTTGTACAGTGTGCATTTCTGTCAGCAAAAACACAGGAAAGGGTGACATGCATCGAATGTGACATCTATAGGTAAAATTAAATCCCAGGGAGAGGTCTGTAGTAGACCATGCTGAGGAATCTGAATATTGACTCTGTGATATATAATTCCACAAGAGAATAAATGAGCTCATAAAAAGAGACATCGTTAACATTACAACCTAAAGTAAAATTGTAGTTGCAGTGCATTAGTATTTAACCTCAATATGTACTTCTCAGAGGAAAAAAAAAATAGTAGAAGTGAAATGACAGTGTATAAAATGCTACATTCATTTTACAGTCATAAGCCACAGGAAAGTTTAAACCTTACTAGCTCTGTCATTAATAAAATTGTAAACATTGTAATTTTTAGTGAACAAAGTAAGTAAGCATGCAAAATAAGCAACCTGAAACTATCTAAAGGAACATGTCCCTCCCTCTGTGTTTTGATGGATGCTAAGATTGGGTTATATTTAATATTATTTCAAACAAAGATGCTGGAATATGCAGTCTTTTAGCCAGCAGAGCTGCAGGAGTCCAAAATAATAACGCCTGGATTTATAATTCCAGTATTCCATAATTCAGACTTTGTTGAGTTGCAAGGATATTTATGCCTCAAAATTGTAAATGCTGTTTCTTCCCTGGAAATCAGTAGCTTGATTAGAGCCAAGAAGCTTCAAGCACCATGTGTTTGGTTTTTCAAGAGTTTTAAAATCACTTTTCAAATACATTTATAAGTTGTACTTGGGTTACTACAAGCACAGCAAATGTTACTTGAAAGCCAGGCAAAGAGTGGGTCTTTGCCTGTGAATGTGGAGATGCTGCTAAAAGTCTCAGATCATGTGTCTGTTGATGGGTCATCTTGGATCAAGAACTGGCTTGGTGTAAATTAATTCTAAAGTACATCTGTGTGCATGGAAATTTTTACAAGTATCTTTCTTCTGATATTTTCACTAGCCTAAATATTAAAAAATCTAACTAAAAATAGAATAGTGAAAAAAAAGTCCAGGGTTTTTTTTTTGACTGCTTAAAAAGGATTAATTCAACTTTGAGAGGAAAATTTGAGCCAGGTCTTACATTACCCATTCAAACACAGCAGTTTGTTTCCCGGAGTATTTGTTTTTGTCTGGGAGTGAAAGTTTTACCTAGAAGAGGCTCAGATTGTCTTACACCTCTGAAGAAAAGAAGCAGTCAACCTGAATTTCAGTATCTTTAAGATTTAGCTGGAAAAGTTTGTTGGGGGAGCACAAGAAAATACCTTTGACTAAATCTCTTCTTCTCAACATACTCTTTCCTGCACAGAAACATGAGCTCTGCCGGCCCAGAAGGAAGGAAGAAGATGAGAGAATGCAAGGGCTTAATTGATTCTCTTGTGTATTATATCCAAGGAGCTATTGCAGACCATGAGCCTAATGACAAGGTATTCTTTGAGATGAAAAGTGTTTTCCTAGGGGAAATTGCCAAGTGAACATTTTTTATTGTTGTTTAGAAGTCAGTGTTCAGAAACAGCTGTGATGTTACTGTAAAATTTATTTCCAGGGCTTTTAAAACTGCCACCAAAGATGAAGGTCCAGTGAGAAGCTTTTTGAAGTATTTTTATCCTGCAATCTAAAAGAATAGTAGAACTTAGCACTGGGAAATCATTTTCAAAATCACCAAAAAGAAAGGTAGAAACTTCTGTCTTTTATTTTTAAAAAGTGAGATAAAATCACAGCTTTCAGAAATGCTGAAACACAAAAGAGTCAGATGTTGCCCTTTTGGTTGTCTCAGGGTGCTAGCTGGCTAGAAGCTTAAAAAATTAATCCAGTTACTCTCCTATATATTTAATGCTACATACCCCTTAAGAAATGAAGAACCTAAATCCCATTGGGTGGCAGTGTGATCAAGGAGCTCACATCATTTAGAAAAGACCTAATTTTCCTAGTTTGTTTGTTTGTTTGTTTTTTTTAAAGCTGCACATTTTTTGCTTGCTGCCCAAGCCTAAGCCGGTAACTACAAGAACCTGGACACCTCCAGGTGCCATTATCTCTCTTTCCTCCCACCACTGAGTGCAGGGGAACCCTGAACACAGACTCTTGGAATAGAAGCTTGTCTTTCAGCTGGGTGAAGTTGGGTGAGAAGACCAGCCGTCACTTACGTTAGCTGCAGCCTGTGAGGCACTTCTGGTGGGCCTGCTATGACTTGTGCTGTGCAGTGGTAATTACTGCACATTTATGGCTCTATTCTAAGATTAGTTGCTTGAGCTTCCCCATCTCCCTGTATTCAGTGTCATTAGCTTCAGAGAGATTCCAGCACATTACATGTGTGCCATTATCTCCCTGCTGCATTTTGTCTTAAAACCACTCATTGCTTTTTGACTTTCAAGAAAGGAGGAACTGGTAATAAAGCTATTTGCCACTAGACTCATCACTCAGAAATTGCAGATTTGACCTTAGCCATGTTCAGAAAGGAATGCTATATTTTAAAAAACATTCTACCACAGAAAAACACCTCCTCCTTGAGGAAGACAAAAGGCTGATGCTATGGTGAGGTGTGTACATGATCATCTTTACTCTTAAGCTCTTGGACATCTCTTGACACACTTCTGGCCCGTGTCAAGTAGCACTCGCCCAAACAATTCCCAGGCACAGTTCAGGAATTATAATGTCCCAGGACTGTTTCCAACAGGCACGCACCCCACTCCGAATGCAGCCCCGCATGCCAGCTGGCCTCGGTGCTCGGGAACATCCCAGGGCATGTTTAATTTATCAGTGTAAAGGCAGTCTGGTGGATCACTGGCATGAAGCCTGGCTTCCATAAGGCAGTAGAAACTCTGCAGTCTGTTGCTGAAGATCCAAAAATGAAATCTCTTCCCATGTCTATACGTGTCCCTTCAATGCATGCCAAAGTTTCAATTTCTATTCTTTTGTTATTTTAGGCCACAGAGAACTGTGTGTGCATTCTTCACAATCTTTCCTACCAGCTAGAGATAGAGCTCCCTGAGAGCTATGCCCAGAGCATATATATGCAAAGGAGAAATATTTCTAGCAATGATAAAACACCAGGCTGTTTTGGAACACGGAGCAGAAAAGTAAAAGAGGTAAAATACATGATTAGTTACATCTCATTTAGTTAATAACTTGTAGCAATCTCTGGAGAATAAGGCTGTAATCTAATTAACAGGCTGTTATTGATGTATCTGGTAGGATGACACTTTCTTGCCGCAAAATTGGAAATTTGATAGTCCTTCTTGACACCAGTGCTATTCAGCTACTGTTATGACAATGACATAGAAAATGTTTTATTAGTTGAGGAATGCTCCACTGGATGAACTGACCACTATCATTTTATACTGAAATTTTGCACATTATTATTTGAGCTCAGAACCTGACAGTCTGCAAATAACCTGGCCATAGAGAGTTATAAAATGGCTAATTTAGCTTGTGATGCATTAAGTTATGAAGGTCACTGTTTCTAAAGGCTTGATCTGTTTACATGTTTAGAAGCAGCAGGACACCCTGCTACCTGAGGAAAAAAGCAATCCCAAAGGTGTTGAATCACTGTGGCATTCTACACTGATTAGGATATACCTCTCCTTAATAGCAAAGAGTTCCAGAAACTACACCCAGGAAGCATCCCTGGGAGCTCTTCAGAACCTCACAGCTGGCACAGGACCAGTAAGTCAGCTTTTTTCTTTTTCTTGTCACTTAGTTCTTGATGTGAATGCATAGAGTTCAGGCCTGCAGTGCAGCTGAGCTCAAATAATCGCTGACAAGTCACTGGCTCACTGACATGGTGAAGGGAAATGGGGAACATTGAAGGGAGAGTCATACCCAGCAGAGCAGCTTTTCCTTGCTTGGCAAATATGGGGCCTACTTCTTCTCCCTCTGCGTACATCCCTGTGTGGGATTTGCTAATTCATTACCTGATGAGGGATGAGCAGATGCTGAAAGCACTAAAAAAAGTAATTTCGTGGAAGACAGTCCTGTGGGGAGAGGAGGGCTTTGATACAACAGGAGATCACTTTGATTTTGAAGAAACTAGTGATAGCTGTCTGAGGAACTAGCTGAAGAGCACCTGGGAGAAAGAGGGCTTGAAACTCCTCTTATATCACCTTCCTTTCTTGTTGCAGCTCATCTGGTTTAAATATCTTAAATATGCTTTAATTGGCACAGAGAACTGGCTGTGTGTGGCTTTTTCTGAGGCTCTGCATTCATGGTAATGACACAGAACTGCCTTTTCACAGATGCCATTCGCAGTGGCCCGGACTGTTGTTCAAAAGGGAAATGGCCTTCCAAGCATCCGAGCTATGCTGCACGTCAGCCACCCCACAGTGAAGAAGACAGCAGTCTCACTGCTCAGGAACCTGTCTCGAAACACCTCCCTGCAAAGTGACATAGGTGAGCAAAGACTGAGAGCTTGCTCTGTTCTCTTTACCTTAAATTTTCCTGCTTTAAAAAAAATGTGCAAAAAAATCCTGATCTGTGAGTTTAGTAGATTTTTCACGGGATACTTGTAGTCACTGTACAGGGTTTAAATTAAAGGGTTTTGCCTAAACAAAGTTTTCACTATATTGGATATTCCTCATCAGATGCTTCCATTGGTGTTACTTTCAAAAATACATAATTGAAGTAAAGTCTACACAGATTTGGAGAGGGAGTTCTTCTTCTGCTTCAAATAGGGTAAAGGAAGGTGAGTGCTGAGTTCTGTGCTGCCACAGCTGTGTAATACTTTGCAAGAAACCACAGAACATCTCTAATTCTTCTAGGAAAGATGATATTCTATTAGACACAAAGCTTTAGAAGTTTCACACAGTTTTCCTGTAAAATTTTTTTGAGAATGGAAGCTATAAGATGCTATAGCAAAAATAATTAATTCTTTTTAAAGGATCTCATTTCTAAATGGAAGCCATTTCTATTCTGAATATCCTCACTTCAATTTATTATGTATTTAAGACTTTTTCCTACTGATAGGATAAAATGTATTCATATAATTTGTTGTCCTTTTCTGTGTTCCCACCAAGGGGCAGAGGTGAAATTACAGGGATACAGATGGCTCATGGGGCAGATTAACCTCCAGAATTCTGTAGAACAGTCTCCTGGGTCTTGCTTAATCCTTAGAGAACATTTCCTATTAATGAAAATATTATAACCTGTTATTGGGCTGATTTCAAAGGGATAATCCATATGGTTAAAAGTTGCAGGTGTGAATCCCCCTGAAAGGGAAGACATTAAACTGATAAGCAGTTGAGATTTCATCAGGAAAAAATAATTTGAGAGTGTGGGAAAGACAGAATAGCAGAGAGCTTTGGGGGCAGGTGCTTCATATTGCACATTCACAGCCATTTCCTTGCTTTACCCATGGTAGAGAGAACTGGGGGGACTTCAGGTGAACCTTTTTTCTGTCGAAAGGTGTTCTTTTTGATTGACTGAAAGCATGTGTGAATTCAGGTCAAATTCCCAAAGGAAAACTTTGGCCAAAGGAAAACATTTGAGAGGGCAAACTGTTTTCTAGATACAGGAGTCTAAATTTATCAAGCAAAATGAACCTACATATCAAATGGAGATAAATGTAATATAAAACATCTCTAAAAGGGAAGTGGCAGCCTGCAGCTGGCACATGCCTGGTGAGATCAGTACAGCACATGAGGTATTAATGGATTGTGCATGAGGCAAATTACAGGCTGCCCAATGTAGGGTGGATGCAGCTTAACCTGAACTGTGGGGATGTAAGGCAGGGATGAAGCCATGAGTGTGTAGTGGGAGCACACAACACCCTGATGGGGGAGAATGGGAAGAATAAGGTATATCTGCACCTGTTAGTAATGGAACTGCTTGTCTCTCTTCCACCTTGCAGCCAGAGAAGTTCTGCCTGATTTGGTGTCAATGCTGCCCGAGTGTGTGCCAGGGTCAGACACTGCCTGTGAAACCACAGTATCCATCTGCTACACCCTGTTCAACCTGACCCAGAGCAGCTCGCACAACGCCCGGCTGCTCCTCAGTGCCCACGGCCTGCCCAAGGTCATTGCCATCAGCATGAATGACAGGTAAGAGGCTCCACAAGTCTCACCCTCTCCCTTCTTTCTCTGGGCAAAAAAAGAAATGGCAGCCTTTGCCATTCAGGCAGAAAAAACGCTTCATCTCAAGCTATAGGGCAGCTTAAACAAGTGATGTGAATAGAATTGCACTGATTGGGAAAAACAGAAAGATCTCTTACAACAACTCTCCCATCCATAGCTAAATTCACCCTCTTCTAGCATTTTAAATAACTCCTCAGAGGGTAACTGCACAACATTATCTATATTCTGATACATATGTAGTGACTAATCATCAGATCTCATCTGTACCAAAAATGTCTTTCCTGTTCATCGTAACACAGCTCTGATAATCTTTAGCAATAAAATGCAGGGATAGGTTCTACAGAACTTATAGGTCTGTACTTAAATTAATTTATAAAGTGGCATTTTAGAGAGTAGATTCAAAATTTAATCATCCTTTAAAATGTAATCACATGCAATCAATATTTACTCAAAAGATAATTAATGCTTTATAAATACGAATAATTATTCTGTTTGCCTTGATCTCTCTTTGCAAAATGAAAGAAGAAGTCAATCTCAGTAAAGGAGGCCTCATGAGGCCCTGAATAGTTTAAATCCTAACTAACCAGAGATTTTACCTACTGGAAAGATTCTTTCCAATGCTTGTTGTGCTGAGGTGTATTTTCCTCAGCTGAAAATGAATAGTATGATAGCTGCTCTAAGATGTAAGGTACAGAGCACTTGATTTCTCCCCTAATTTTGTAGAATGAGTGAAGCAGGAACATGCAGGAAATGGAACATGCAGGGAGGCATGTTCCATTTGTTTCAGTAATAAGGACAGCACGAAACATGCTACAATACCTAAAGAGTAGCCATCCAGCATTTAGGAGTAAAGAGAGACAAAACAAACGCTATGAGGTTATGTTTGCTGAAGTCTGTACATGTACTGTGATTATGATGTGGGAATCTAAATATGTTTTCTCATTGTTTTTCCAAAATTGCAGCAATATGTTCAGCAAAGCAAGCAGGGCTGCTTCAGTCCTCCTCTACTCCCTGTGGTCACACACCGATCTCCACAGCGCTTACAAAAAGGTAAGCACAAAGAAAAATAATCGGTCCTTTTAGACCTAGAACCCTTTTATTTGTCGTCTGGGGTCCTTAGCATTCCTGCACATTTATGAGTCAACCTATGATAGAATTTCCAATTGTTCCTTGAATTTGGTTTTCCTGTTACCTGTACATAATCCTGTGTAAGTAATGCATGGCCTTAATTTTTGCTCATCTGTGTTCATGTGCTCTCTCTCTGTGGTTTTATATCCACTGGCAAAGCTTATGAGAAGTGTTGCTGCTGCCTGCCAGAAGTGTCAGGTGGTGAGAAGTGATTCAGAGCAGGTGACCCTCCACACTGGCTGAACCAGCCTGGCACAGAGGATCTACGGTGCCAGCAAAAACAAAGGCAGGGCGAGGCAGCTTCCTGCTTTAAAACCAGAGCAGTTTTGTTCTTGTTGTAGCCCAGGTGTCGGTTATGCTCAGACAAAACCTAGAGCCTGGGAAAGGTGTTGGCAAACATTACATAGTCAAATCAAACAAAAAATGACCAGCATGAGCTACCATAAACCAGTTTGTTTCTGGTTTGTTTTTTTCTGAAGCTCTGTGACTGCTTTTTCAACACAGAGCTGAGTTAAATTCCACCTACCTACCTTCACCGTGCATTGCAAACTGTTTTCCGTCCTTGTGTGTTTGCTGATCAGAATTTGTCACTTCAAATTCCCTGTAACCTAAAATTGTTCCAAGTTCTCAAGCTAGCCATTAGCGTTTATTATTCAACTATTTCTCTTTGAAGATTTTTTATTTGAAATTTGCTCCAAAAGAGTTCCTTAGCATAACCTTTTACCGTGTTGCATCACACTTAGCAGTACTGCCCCATATGCCAGAAATCTGTGTTCAGGAATAAGGGTGTTGTGCCATATAAATACGTAACCAAATTTTGTTGTCTCTGTTTTTTTACAACTGCATTCCTAACTTTACTGTACAGCAATATCCCTGATGGCATGAATTTTCTGAAGTCACTGCTAGTTTAGGAATTCCTTTAAGACACCTTTGTCAGACCCGATTTTCAAAAATGTTGATTATTTGCTGTTTCTGTGCAAATCAGGTCCCTTAGATAAACCAGGTATGGCACTGAAAACTTCAGATCCATCTAAAGCGTAGATGTTTTTGAAACTTTAGTCCAATAAGCTACAGAAATCACTTGATCAAATAAAATGGATAAAATCCTGAGTCATTTTGGCATTGCCCTGTGTTCTTTGTTCTGACAAGGTTAACCTCAGCTAGGTTAATCTCAGCTATTAGTCACCTAAAAGTTTGGAGTCTGTAGAGCTGAGCTAGAAGAACAGGCACCTGGTACAGTCAGTGGAGAGAGTTAAGCAATTCCAATTATTCATCTTATCTATCTTGGACTAAACAAGCACTACCTGTTCTGTCTCTGTGACTGCACAAGGCTCTGCCTAGACCCCTACCCTGGCTCCATATTTAGCTTTTAGGCAGGTGGATCCACCCTTCCCTTGCAGAATCAGCACTGAAAATAATGAATTGTTCTGTTTCTTTTATTCCAAAGGCTGACTTTAAGAAGGCAGATTTCATCAACAGCCGGACCACAAAAGCCTATAACTCACTAAAAGATTGAATCAGAGCTTAACACCATGCAAGACAGAAATCATACAGCAGTTAATGTAACCATCTTCACATGGTTGGTGTTGCCATCATGAACCACAAAGTATCTCAGAAAAAAAAAAGGATTTTATTTTCTATAAAGACTTGAGTGGCCAGAGGGTAGCTTTTTTCAGTTCTAAATCCTAATCACCTTGTTGTCATTGTATATATGAGTATAAGAATAACCAAAGATGGATTCTCCAGCATGTCTGAGATGAAGTTTCATCCAGGTTTACCACCAGTCAGAGCTCCAGATGACTGCCTTTGTTTTATACAGAGGAGTTTGAAATGCTGGTTGGCAGCAAATTCTTTTCAGACTGTTTTATACCAAAAGTTTTCTACAGTGGATAAGCATCAAGTGCACTGCTCAGAACTTAGTAGTTTTTCACTCTGTTGTTTCTTCACGCAAGCTAAATAAAACTCACCAGACTCCATGAGTATGCACAAGAAACTGTTTCACTACCTGCATTATAAAAGCACCAATGAAGTTAAAGTTACTGGTTTTGTATTGCTTATTTTCATGGCCTTACTGGTTCCTAAGCCTCTTTCCATTGAGATTGCATCAGTAACAGCAGCAAAACTGATTTTACATAGATCTTATCAACTCTTGCTTCTCTCATTCTCCCTCATCTGGCTGTTGCATTTTGTCTGTGTCCAGAAAGGGTTTTAACTAGAACTAGGTTTAAGGCACTGAGTTTCAGACACTTTAGGCTGCACTTAAACCCATCATTATTTGCTAGGTGGTGGAGAAATTCTACGTGGGTGATTCAGTGATTATTTTAAGAAAATTGCAATTTGGAAACAATTCTGTTGATAATCTATGTATAATAAAGGGAGTGTGGTCTTGCCTTTATTTTTGAAGTAATAGACATACACACAAGAGGCTGGGCTCTGTGCTGATTAAGTAATTAATCTGATCCTGCTTCATATTCTCTTACTTGAAATGATCATCCTCCCTACAGCAATTACATGCAATGTGGTAACTTTAGGGCTATGTCTGCACATGTGAGAATCTGTAACAGGAGGGAAAAAAAATCCCGAGCACCTGAAGGCTGTTTTCATGATATGATGCTCAAGATGGTAAAGAAGCACTAAAAAAACCCCCCATCTGCTATATTTAGTAAGTCAGATTTTTCTCAAAAAAACCCCCAGGGGTGAGATTATCCATTAAACCAGTGGGAAATTCTCACATAAATAGTGAGTTATCAGCTGATGTGATCTGGCATTACTCTTCTGAAGTTAGGGGAAGTGAGCTACTTTTATGGCTATGGATATTTTGTCGTGTATTTACAAGCCCTGCTGCTCAAACAGAGCCCACCCTGTACCCTCACGCTGAACTGCTGGCACAGGAGCTTTTATGGCTGTTCTTGTCCAGAAGGAGATGCAAAATCCTTGGAGCAGGGACCTCACAGAGCAGGCCTCATTTTAACACTCCTGGCTAAAGGTCTGGCTCCTACCAGAAACTTAAAACTGATGGTTGCAGACGGTTACACTGCACTGTATCCAAACATATTTCTGCATATCAGGAAGCTGAATTCTACTGGTAGATGCACATAGTTCTCCAAGGAGTCCAGGAAGTCCCACACGTGCACACAGAACAGAGCATGCCCTGGGGAGGTAAGCAAACAATGCTGCTTTCCCATCACTGATCATTTTCAGAGGGCTGTTAGTCCTCGACATTTGCTTTGAATAAGTCAAATCAAATGCACTCCAGTAGGAGGTTTTAAAAATACTATTATTTTTTGTAAGATGTCATATTCAAAATACTCCAGGTCCAAAAACAACACAGGGGAAGGGAACTTACAGAACTGCATGTTGAGGAAATTGTTTTTATAACTTTTTCAAATATGATAGAAAATAGACAACTAAAATCCAACTTTCTCTTCTAACTTGTTAATCCAAGTAACTCTGCATGTGCCATGAATGAATAAATACCAGGAAACCTGGACAAGTTGACTTTTCCTGCCTAAAAAGAAGTGGTTGGCAAAATTAATATACAAAGAGTAAACATGACTACAGAGTAGCACAGGAAGGAAGAATTGCAGTCTAAAAGATCAGGAAGGGAGCTTTTAGAAATACTCACACATTTAGCTTCATAAACTCACTTGCTATTTAAAAAAATACGAACAGTGGTGCTGGGTACTTTTGAATATATGTGTATCTCTCAGTAAAATTTTCTTAAAAAGGAAATACAAAGTTTTTGGGTTGTTTCTGTTGATGCAGTGATTTTAAAGGTCTTTTTCAACCTAAATGAATCTGTGATAGTGCCCCTTTAAAATCAAAGCAGTGTTCAAAAGTCACAAAGAAGTATCTCAGGCCTGGCAGCAACACACGAAACATGAGACACGCCTTATTACAACTGATCTTCTACTTGTATGCAATCAAAAACATTTCAGCAGGACTCCAAAGAAAACAAAGCAGAGAAATAATAAAGTGCTCTCTCTAATGCAAAAAATCTATCTTTGGTCTTGTTGTTATTAGTGAACCTACTTGGCTGGGATGCAGCAAATGTATTTTCAAGTTTTAGCCCTTCCTTCAAAAGGCTAAATTATTTTTAAATCAACTCTAGGTATGGAGACTTAGATTTTTCTGCAACAGGGCAGTGTTACTGAAGGCAAGCTGTATATGCTGCTGTTGGTATCAGACTCCTCCTGCAAATAATTTCTTTGTCCAGTTTTGCTGACCTGTCAAACCACCCAGAATCTGCTGGTTTTAACCTCTCTTTAATTGGTATTTGTCAGTAAACTTCACCACAGGCCACTGAGATCTCAAAAATAATTAAAATCATCCTAACCATAGTCTCGGGCTTGGGAAATAGAACACTCCCACTTGCCCTTTTCCTGAGAGGAGATTTGAAATCTTGAATTTAAACATGCTGAGCAGTGCCCAAAGAGTCTTTGGCTGAACAAGGAACTGACCCCAGGTCCTCTTGTCTTGTGTCTTAACCACTACCCAGTACAACCATCTTTCACGGAATTGTTTTAGTAGAAACTCTTGAATAGTACAGATAATTTTGTAGTAAATTATAGACATTGCCAGAGAATTAGTCATTTCTTTCCTCATTTCATCCTCCTACCTTATTTTCTACTGTCACTGCTCCTAAACATTAGTGCTTTTTCTTCTCCCTCCCTTCCTGAAGAGAATTAAACTATGTAAAATATTGCATTATATTGTGCATGGACACGGGTTTGGGTTACTTGGCTTTTTTGTGAGGTTTTTTCTTTCTTTTGAGAAAGAATATGCTGTCTATGAAGAGAGGTTCAACCTCCCCTTCTGGGCCCATAAAAAAATGAGCTGGCACCATCACAGGCCACACACAAGAACCCCAGCCCTCCCCTGGCTACCTGGCAGTTGGTGTTCCAGAGGCAGCCCACTGAAGCTGAGGGGCAGTCAGGCTGCCTGTTTGTGTGTTACCACACTTAGCTTCCAGCTTGCCAGATTCTCCCATCTTTAGTTTTCAGGGCCAAAAAGCCCAGCAGTGTCGCTTCACAGCCCTCTTGGGGGACAGTTCATGAGCTAGCCTGATGAGCAGTGAATCATGCACACAGTGAATCATGCACAAGCTACACAAAGTGTTGAGATCTGGTGCTTCCCAAGTTATTTCAACTCCAGCAGCTGCTCTTCCATTCCTTTACTTAAACTGCTGCTGATTAAAACCTCAGTTTACATTCCTGTCTCACACTCCAGACCCATCCCATGGGCAAGATAACATGACCTTAAGGCATCATCTGATGGGAGACAAAGATCCGGGAACTCTAATCAGACGGGAGGAAATGCATATTTGAGCTCAACATCACAGCACATCCTGACAGGCCCTGAAACATCAGATATTGGGCCAATCATGTGAGTTATGCCTGGAATATTGGTTTAGATGTTGCACAGCATCTGCCCACTGAAAACCCAGCAGGGAGATTTGCTCAAATACAACAAAGACAAAAAGGGCATTAGTGCAGACATTATACACAGATCAGGGGTTTGCCTTTCTCTACAGGCTTACTTTGGATTTATTAACAGCTTTGCATATGAAGGGGGAAATCAACTAATTTTGTCTTATTTCATATGTTCAGAGTTAAAAACATCCTAAAATACACATTAGAGGCACTCTAGGCTTAGGATCAGAAATTAGAATTTGCTTGCATCCTTCCTTCAGCTGTATCTTTCAGTGCTGTATGCAGTGTGACTGTAAATAATTCAAGTTTAGGAATTTAACATTTCTTTAAAAACTTTTCAATTATTCAACCTGAGATCCTGTTCTCTTATTTGTATCGTACTATTCTTAGTCCTCTCTTTCAGAAAGTTCAGAAAATTTCTAAAGCCCATGAAGGTCATAAGAAAATGGGCTCCAGCCAGAATAGCTGTGTTTGGCTTGGAATAAGAACAAAATAAATCAGTAAAGTTGTACTGTCAGTGTTGAACTCTGCCTGGAAAGTGCACTGTGCCTTAGGATGCATGAGCACACTTGAGTGTTAACTCAGAACTCTGGACACTGGGCTCAGCTCAACCGAAAACTGTGTATGAGTTTAAACCCTGCACAATTCTTAAAGACGGGAGAACCTTGGCAACCATTGCATTGCAGTTACAGCACAGCAGCATGCAGGGTGCTGCAGTGAGAGCAGTTGGAGGTATTACATCTTTCTGAAAATTAAAATAGGGAATCTTAAGGAGTTTCTTCTTTCCTGATGCTGGGAAAAAAAGGTGCTCTAAACATATGATTCATATAGCCTTGAAATACTATTTTTATGATAGGATATATATAATAGGAGGCTGGGATGAGAAACTGAGGTCTGATGATACATGGTGATAAAAAGGAGAATCTACAAAGCAATATTTGCACCAGCATTGTAAGGAGTTTTTGTGTTTTGTTTTGTTTTAGTGGTACTACTACTCAACCTGAAATTACTTAAAACCTGGAAGTCAAAAACTGGTGTTTTGGATAGCAGTAATGTTCTTGCAAGTGTTATTGCAAAAGATTTGGCACAGTTTGAATGACACAAAGAGATGGAGGAAAGATTGTCTTCTAGTGTGAAAGACTGGAGCAGAGGCGTTTGAAAGAATTCCTCCTGTGTACACAGCATGGATTACCCATCCTCCAAGAACAGGTTTCCTGATTACATCCGTTATTTTCTGCTGTTGTGAAGACAGGTGGACAAATTCACCATTACCTCAGGATTGTAATTAGCCCATTGTGAGGGTTGTTATGGATAATAAATAGGCCACAAAGAATTCTAGGTCTATAATATGCTCACCTATAAAAGAAGAGCTATTTAGTGCATCTGAAAGGCATGGACCTGTGTTTTACAAAGCAACCTCGTGTTCTTCACATCCACTGTAGTGGCTATAGATGTGGATTTGTTAAATAAGCATAAAAAAAAAAAAAAAAAAAGATAAAAAAGCGTAAGAATCTGAGGTGGCCTGACCTAAGAAGGTGTTTATATGTGGATTTAGAAGTTGGATCCCACTGTTACCATTTTGTGTATCTTCCAATGGAAATGTGCCTTCAAATCCTAATAGGACATCCTGACACAGAATGAGAACAAAAACCAGTCCAGCACCCCAGCCTGATCCAACACAGCAGAGCACTGGAGCGGCTTTGGAGGAACATTTACTGTTCCACGTGCAAGATTCCCTGTGTGATTTCTGTGACCAAATGTCAGGCCCACGGTGGATGCTCTGTCATTGTGCACACTCACTTTTCCCACAGGACCAGGGAGCTCCCTTCCCCATCCCTGAGCCATCTCAATCTCTGCCCATCTGCTTTAGAGCAGCAGGATGAATGCTTGGTCAAGGATCATTTGAACAAATCTGGAGTGGGCACAATACAGCAGCCTGGGTGAGCTCTGAACAGCACAGAGGCAAACGCTGCTTTCTACCTGTCCTGTGGGCACTCACTCCATGGAAAAACGCACTTACCAGCATCAACCAAACAGTCCTGTTCCTTGTGGTTGGCAAAAGCCTTGGGAAATGCATGCCTGCTCTCAGGTTCTCTACTGAAGTCAGCAAGCAGCAGTGAGCTGATTTCCAGCCGGAAAGAAAACAAAGGTAATGAAGGTGTAACCCTGGACAGCGGTCCCTGATCTCTCACGTGTTCATACCAACCACCTGTGGCAGATGCATATTTTCCTCTGTCACTGTTTCCACTCCTGCAGTCAGGCAGTAGGACCTAGGCTAGAATTTTTTTCTCAGTAGACACAAAGCAAAAAATAAAATTAAAAATCAGTGTAATATCTCAAGTCTGAAAAATATTTTACCACAATTCTAGTAAAATACGAAATTATTGTTAAATTCTCATGACCCTGTGGTTTGGGCAAGAAGATACCCTCCTGACTGCTGGCAGCATCGTCTTTCCTTCAACTCAGGCAGATCAGGATGTTTAGCTCTGGCTGCAAGCAAAGCCCCAGCAGGACCCCCTGTAGAGGCCGGTGGGCCTGCTGAGAAAGCTTCCCCAGAATGCTCTGTTCTGTTATGCTAATGTTCCCCAGTTCTGCTCCCCTGGTTGGCTCTGTTGGTGGCTACAACCCCTGTTACTTGATACACCCTGGGAGTTGCTTCATCAGTTCCCTTACCCCGGGCCCCTCTTTGTTCTCCCCGAGAGACTTCCCTGAACCCTTGCAGAGGTGCGGACGCATTAAATCTCTCCCATAGAAGCCTATGCAAGGACTCTTGTTGCTCATTTCATCGTCGGACTGTTTTAGCCAGCTATCTGGTCGGTGTGTGTAAGCTGCCTGCACCGGGGGGCTTTCTCCTGGAGACGCTTTCAGGAAGGTCGCTACATGGAACCAGAGAAGAAAGCGACAACACCCTGTCTTCACAAAAAGGACAGCAAATAGCCCATAGTTTACACTGACTGATGTTGTTGTCCTTTAAGCAGAGGCCCCTTTATTGGAAGGGGACAGTTTAATTTTTACATGCATAACATTTAACAATTGCTTTGTCAGGGTAAGAAGGAGGAAAAGAAGAGGAGAGTGTCTGTGAAGAGCCTGCCAACATTCTTTCTCTTTCTGGGCTGTAACAATAACTCTCCTCTTAAACTTAGCAAAATATGATTCTTCCCCACCCTCTTCCAAGATAAATTAATTACTGTTTTTTTGGGATGGCCTGTGTGCAACAGGCATGCTAAAATGTGCATTCACGCTATAAAGTATAAATTATTTTGGCTCTGGCTTAGGAGACAATCTCTGAAGGTGACAAAGTTGAGACCAGAAATAATGCAGCAGTCTCATCTCTGCTCCCACATCAAAGTCAGTTCCATCTCCTGTAAATTTAGCAGTGAAGTCAGGGTAACACATTGCTTACCTCCATAAAACCCAAAACCTCAGGCACAGAAAATTCACCACAGGGTTGAGGAAAAGGAAGGTCTCAGAACAAAGGGTGTTTCAAGTGTGGCTTGAGGATTTTCTTGCCAAAACAAAGTGAGATACATCTGTTTGGGTCCTTCTTCATTCCAACAGTAGCTGTGTTGATAGAGTGGTGGCTCCCAGGGCTACAGGGGATATCAGGAGATCAGGAGATGCAGCCTTGCTCACTGAAACTTCATTCACATGGAAGGTAAGTTCTGAAGGGACAGGAGAGCCAATGTCTATGCTTATTTATTATTTATTCTTCCCTAAAGAGCTTTGATGGGAAGCATCTTCAGTAATATTATTCCAGTTGTTGGAGTTCTCTAATTGCCCAAACATACTAGTCAGAAACTGTACCCCAATGGTTGGTGGAAACACCCCAGCTCCAGCATTTCTGAGTAAAGTGGTATTTGACAGCCCTGCATGCTAGTGTTTCCTTATGACAACAGGTCACTCACCTGCCACTGGCTTTCACCTATGGCTGCATTTAGCAGTCTATTCCCATACTCCATCATTTGCCATCTCCTCCTTCCCGCTATGACCTTTTCAAACCTGTATATCTTTGACTCTTGTAATTTGCAGATAAGGAGATAAGTCAGCTTTCTTACACCTGTCTGTGCAGTTCCAAGTTCTTTGCATTTGTCTGGTTACTGCATGCACTACAGAGATAATGTCTATTTGGAGTACTTTTTTCAAGTCTGCTGATATGAGACACCTGTCCCCATAAACAGCTCTTAAAAGGCTTTTGATAATTAGGAGGGATAGTTATATGAAAACTGAACTTGTAGCTTGGTATAAACAAAGATGTGGTGAAACTGCAAGTTGTAAAAAAATATTAAATCACCACACCTTGGATTTTCAAGTTCTGTTAAAGGATTTCCACAACTGAAACGATAACTCATATTCATCCCCAGCAGTAAAGTAACACAGCATTTAGACTGTTTTAAAATACTTAATGCTCACTGGATGTACTTTTTAAGTGCCTGGCAGGGATGTAAAGCAATGTACAAATACTTGAAACTAAGCCCCAGAGACTACGGAAAGCAAGGGGCAACAGGGCAGCAGCACCATGCAGGGGTGTGGGAGATTCAGGCTGGGCATCAGGAAAAAACTTCTTACCAGCTCAGTGATGCCTTGCTAGAATGCCATAGCCTCTCTGGCTATCCAGAGAGGTCAGAGATGCTCCATTCCTACCACTTGGGCAGATGTGGCAAGAAAAAAGCAGCCTGGAAACTCAATATTTCCTATTCTGTGCACAGTGCAAGTGGTTACAGCTCCAGTTGCTCCCCTTTAGTACAATACAATTTCTTTAGGATTTTAAATCTTCTTTTCATAAAGTGAAACCAGTTTAGGCTTATGGGGATAGAAAAAAAATAGATAACTCTAACTGGAGACTGGGAAGTATCTTCCACTTGAAGGCAAACTCATCCCCTGGTTGGGAATTCAAACTCAAGTTTGAATTGAATGACACCAGAACAAGATGTTTCTTGATCCCTTTCTCATTCCCCAGCACAAAGCTTAGTTTCACAGCAAAGCAGGTAGATTTTCCACAGGTTTTGAATGCTTCGTACTTCTGTGTTGTTGCTGTTGTTCTAGCCAACAGTTGTGCCTCCAAAAAAAATTCATATAACCTTTAGCTGAAAGGGAAAATACAATTTTGAGAGAAAAAAGCAAACAGTTGCTTACAGACTTTCTTGAAGTGGGCCTTAAAATCACCACTATAAAAAAGCTCCCCCACATCTATTTTCAGAATCTACTTTACTTTTGCTTGAGCTTTGATTTTCTATAATAGTAACAGCTTCCTTCACCATACCTTTTATCCTTTTATGCTCTCCTTTCAGTAGAGCTCTCACATTACAGCTGTAGTAGTCATCATCAGCCAGACCAGGCCAGCTCTGGAAATTCCTTTAATCAGCTCCCTGATATGTGAGTCCCACATAAAGCAGCAGTCACACCCCCCCTTAAGAGATAACTTAAAGGATGTTGGGTCTTGTCCAGCTGATGAGTGAGCAACCCAGTCAACTGTGAAAAAGGTCTCAGTCACAAGGAGGAAACTTGACCTTGTTTGTTAGCTGTTTCCACCAGCTATAATCCAGATAAATTCAAATCTTGGGCCACCAGTGCAAATATTTGCATAATGTGGAACTCATTTTTCTCATTACAGTTACCATGTTAGTTTTAATGAGCATTTTAGGTAGTAAATATTAGAATTCATTATTAAAGTTCTTCAGTTACAGATTCATTTTGGTTTATGGGTCTTCATTCTTTTCTCCTTTCTTAAAGATAGACTAAAATTAGGGGCAAAGGGGACGAGGATAATAATGTACTGTTTGAAATTATGGAGCTACTTTTGTAATTCATATGATGATTTAGAAATTGGTTTTCTTCTGCTGCTTTACTGCTTTATTTTTTTCCAACAGCCTGAGTTAGAGATTCTAGTTCACCTGGGAACCTAGATAAAAACAAGCAATGTGTTAAAGTGCCCAGGGAGACTGAAAGAACATTCTTAAACCTATTTAGAAACCTTGTTCCTACTTAGGGAATGGCAATAGAGAAAGACCTGGGATAGACCTGTGGATAGCAGTTAATGGATGGGTAAAGTTTGTACTGCATCTGTTACTTAGTAAATGCTGAACAAAGTGAAAGGAAAAGACATCATAACTTAGGAGGGAAGAGCCCAAAATTGCATGAAAGAACTTCATACTAAAATAATTTAATTAATTAATTTAATAATTTACTTGTTATGCCTCCAAGGCAGATTTCTGCAGCTATCTGCTATTCTAACAGCAGTAATAAAGTTGGAGGTAGTTTGTTCACAAGATAAATCCTGCGTTTCCTTCTTAGTCGATGTAAAATTTAAGGGGTGTCTGCTAAACTACAGCTTCAGTTGTAATTCTATGAAAATACATTACCTAGGCAGCAGTCATTGCTAAAAAAGGAGTTAGTCCTATCCTTGCAAACCTGAGATGCAGGCTGCCCTGAGAGCTCAGGCACTGAGTCCAGATACAAGGCACCGACTAAACAGAATTCAGTGGTTTAAGAAACATCAAAAACCTTGTCATTAGGGAAAACTTCGGCCTAGGTTCTTCCTTTCAGCATGTTTGAAGCCTTAAGAAGCTTATTTGCCATCACGAGTCACATATAAAAATTGGAATTTTTATTCCTAAAGCATGCAAGCACTTTAAGAAAAAAAGCATATAATGCCAGATATGCACAGAACTCCCCTTCAGTATTGCACATCTAAGCCTCTGCTTACAAAGTACAAAAGTAAGAGGAAAGAACAGCCTGAACACTGCTCAAACTTCATTCTCTGTGCAAATGCTATGGGTCAGAATACTGCAGGAAAAGACCAACAAGTTTTACCTGTTCTTGAAGAGTTTATTGGACTCCCACACCCAAAGGTATTCTGTTTATTGTTTCTCACCTGTCAGATCAATGAAAGCCTCTGGGCATCAGTGAAATCTCCTATGAACTGAGTGCCCTTCAAAACAAGCAGTTTTCTCTGGCATCAGCTAGAAGAGCTGAGTTAACCTCACCTTTGCCATCTCAAACACATAAGGGCTCCATTCCTTCAAATATCCACCTAAGATCATTTTCCAAGGACAATACACACCACATCCTCAGCAAAGCATTGATGTGGTAGTTTGTTGTTTGGTGTTGTTGCTGATGTTGCTTTTAAATGCTTTGAAAAATCTTATTGAAAGGACCATTTGGGCACCAAGGGGAATTTTCTGTGTCTGCCAGGAGCCCACAAGTATGTGAAATGATGATGTGCTGGCTTTCAAAGGTGGCAACTGAGCACTACTCTGGCTTGTTTTTTTGAAAACATGGATTATATATATAGTGGCATGAACTGAAAGTCCCTGCTTCAGATAAAGTGCTTTATTTTGTTACTTCCTGGTAAATTGCTTTTGATAGCTATCAAACAAACTTGATATCAGAAAGCATGAATGCTCTGAGCAGAACTACCAGCATTCACAAGCACTTGGACTGCAATATGCACAGCAGGTTCAGGAGTTGGTTGGGTGTTACTTCACCTTCAAGATTAAAGAATTATCAACTTATCAAGATTTTTTTTTGAGATTTATTGTTTCTGACAGACTAATGTAGACTAACTATATTCAGCAACTCCCACACATATTTATTTTAGGAGCTTCCTCACAAGAGAGCTTTCATATCACCTAGGTTGTTTCTGAAAAAGTGTGAAATCTATTCAAACATACCATTCAAATTCCAATGTCTCTCTCAATACACCTGTGTGTTTGAGTATATCTCAACCAATTTCTGTGCAAGGATTATATTAAGAATACCCTCAAGAATGAGGGGAAAGAAAAAAGCCAACTAAGAAGGACCAACAATAAAATTACATTTTTTAGTCTGTCCTCTCATGTTTCCAGCAGATGTTCTGCACTGGAACTGAGAGAAAGGGTCTGAACGTGAAATTAAATTAAAATCTCAATGACAGTCTAATGGCTACATCCACAAGAAGTCACATTACTTTAAAAGTAACTCAGCCTGTGTTGGCAACAGTAATTTTTGACCCAGCCTTAGAGCTCACAAACACTTCATCTGGCTGAAATACTCAGATGCCCTCAGATGCCAGCTGCATGTTGGCAACAGAGTGGAGTTCTAAAAATTAATGCACCTTTTTTTTCTTCTCAGAAGTATTAAAAACCACATAGGATAATTACAACAGTTCTGCAACCCAGGCAGAACGCTGAACCTGCCTGAGCCATTCTCTCACTTGAAAGTGACACACCAGTTACAAGTTTCATTTGGCTGAGGGCTTTAATTTACTACATTTCAACATTCTGCTGAAGCTGTAGCTTCGTTTCCCACTGCACAGGCCCATCCCATGCCAAGAGAGGGACAGGTGCAGAGATAACACTGAACAGAATTTATTTGCCAACTCGCCCCCACAATCCTGGAAGGAGGTGTTTAGGTGCCAAGTTTAGGCAGAAGCTTCTGCTACATTTTGACTGTTGCCTTTAAAGCATGTCTGCAGTGCATTTAGGACCACAAAGTGAGGCTCCATGCCAAAAGCTAACGGTAGAAAAGTGAGAATGTGGCATATTTACAATATTGAATTTTAAATGCACTCTGGATGGACAAGAGCAGCAGTGATTTATCTATCAGCTGTCTCTGCAAATTCACCCTGCGCCTAAAAGAATACAAATGAAGAAAAGCAACCAGACCTTGTTTCTCCCTCACATTGCAAAGGAGAATTAGAAGGGCAAACAGCTCCGGTAAACTAGAACAGCTGTTTTTTCTAGCCCAGTTTAGGCAATGAACCCCTTGTTAGAAACAATCTCTTCGTATTTCAGAGTACCTTTCTCATAATGTGAATAACATTCATCCATAAAAGCACAGGCTTCCAAAGCATTTCTGCCAGAAAAAACCATACAAGAACACGTGGCCCAAGAAGGTGTGCCTGCCAGGTAGGACAGGATCCAACAGCTCTTTTTAAGAACTGTTTGAAGATCCTGACTGAAAACTGTCAGTTCATATTCAGAATTTATTAAGGCTTTGTGCAAACGTAGTTCCTTTAATGACACTACTAAAACCATCTTATAAACATTCAAACAAACTACACTCCTAGCTTGGCCGAAATGGAAGAAGACAGTTTAGTTAGATCAACCAGATTTTCAGACAGAGCATAACATTTGGTATTTCAGTTCTGTCATTTTATAGCTCTTCAGAAATTAACTTGCAGAAGCTGAGATCTGCTCAGATTTCTCCTTAAGTTACTATGCTTCCTTTCACAGAGAATGCTCACCTCGTGTTTATGCTAATAAAATTATTCCTCATTATTTCTATTTCACATGTGCTGTATATTCTCTTCCATTTCTAAACTTCAAAGACCAACAAAAAAAAATTATTCCAGCAAGGGCCGTGGCATGTCCAGCTAAGAAACCATCAAGAGAAATTTGAACTGTGCTAATTTCGGTGGCTGAACTGCTTTCTTGTTAGTTTTACACAGCATCAGAATCGGCCAATTCAAATGCACAAGACTATTTCCAACTTCTCCCATAGGCTCAGTGCTCTAAGAGGATGAAAAATCCTTCCTGAAAAATCTCACTGGGATAAAGGAGATAGATGAGACAAGACAGACTGGATGGAAAATAAGTTAATCACCAATCTAATAAAATATATATTGCAGTTGTTAGGGTTTGGTAAAACACATTCTAGAATGTGTAAATTGCCACAATCTCTGGAAATAACCAGTTATCTCCAGCAGAACTGTTGAGGTTCCAAAGGCTCACAGGATGGTAAGCATAGGACTTATCATTACAGAGGCTAAAAAGCAGGTCAGTAATTTAGATATCAGTCAAACCAACTTGATTTCTGAGATGACATAGTAATCTCAATTCCAACAATAAATCAGGACAGTCTGAAAGTACCTCATTCATTGCCTGCTAAAGATTTACTAGGTGTCACCCAGATTTGGAAAATGCTCCTCCCATTAAAATTCAACAATGGTACATGAGTTGATTTCCTGGTTTGCCCTCACCACTGCATCTTCTCACAAACTCAGCAAAAGACTGGCATCAAGCAGAAAGATGGTCTGTAATTTAAGGTGAGATTTAATTGACTTTGATCTGAAAGAGGAAGAAAAATGGATGAAAACAAGGTATTATGAACTACCATCTAATTGCACCTTGAATGCCTTGTAAAGAACAGCTTTCCAGTCTGATACCCTTGATGACTAGTTTTCAATTAGTTGCTAATGGCAAGTACTTGCAATGCTTCCTTAGTGAGGTTAATCAACACGTCATCATTCAGCAGCTTTGTGGAGCACTTAGAAGCTCAAATCTTGCTGAAAGATATTTACTGTGGAAAGTAAAGGCAGGCAGCCATCACAGCATCATACAAGACTCAGAAATCATGTTGTTTAATCTGGATGCCATTGCTGGCCTCAGACTGTGGTTTTGTATTAGTTTAAATCAACTTAAATGGTTGCTTTTCCTCCTTTATGGCTGTAATTTCCTTCTGCCTTCCCTGGCAACAATTCTGACATTTATTTGACTCCTCTTTGACTGTTTTTCACCTTTGCTGAGGCTCCTTTGAGACTGTAGCTCTACAGCCAGTTTACTTGGGTGTCAGGTGTATGTGGCATTCAACAGGCACACACAGACAGGCTGTGCCTGCAGATGCCCCTGCACATTTTGCTCTAGCATGTCACCAGCCTTGCTATGACTCTGACATTCATGACCCATCACTCATCAGAGGACAGAGACTCTTGCTGCCATCCTCAGGACAAAATCAAGACCACAGTGACAGTAACTGGGTCTCTTAAGTATCCTCTTTCTTGCTGTTATTTCATGCAACTGACTGATATCAAGTGCCTTTCAGTGAGGTTGTTGAGTCCCATCACAGGTCTCCAGGCAAGTCAGATCACTGGCCACACTGTGATGCCACACCTTCAGGTCAGGGCTTTCAAGGAACAATAAAGTGAGCCAGATCCCATGAAATCTGATGTTAGCTGATCAGAAGAGCAGCACCCCAGGAAAAAAGTCTCCAGTGTTTGCATGCATGCCCATCATGCCAGGCCATCATGCTCCATTCATGCAGTGAGGCAGGAGAGTGGGTCATAATCTCATATGTTAGTCTGGAAACGGCTTCTCCCTTCCTTTTTCCTTCAGAGGACAAGAGTCATCCTTTTCAAGTCTTCTCTTGCTCAAAGCCATTGGACTCAGGTCCCACACCTGCATCTGTGCCCACTCAGTTAGGAACACAACCACTAAACAAGACATAAAGATACGTATAACAGCTCTTTATTTCACTAATCTCAGAAGAGCTGCAGTAGCATGTGTCTTGGTTTGAAAAGACAGATGTCTGCTAAGGAAGGCAGGAGCCTCCCTTGAAATGAAGGATGCAACCCCCTTCTCTCTGAATTATTATAATTTTGAAATTAAGGGGCTTTCAAGCAAAGATATAAAGAATAGGAATAACAGTTCTTTACTAAAATACAGATATATAAACAGGCAAACAAACAACAATAACTGTGGCAGTGACAGCAAGACAGAACCACAAACCCAGTCACAGCCTCTCTCGGCTGTCAGGCCCTTTCCCCTCTGGTGCAGTTCCAGTCACAGCCGGCAGGGGCGCTGGCGGCTCCCGGTGAGCAGGGCAGGTGCGATGGTTTCCCCGCGGCTGCAGGGGGCGCTCCGGAGCGAGCTCGGGGAGCATGCAGTAATGGCAGCCTGGGATCCGGGAAAAGGGATGGAAGAAAGGCTTCACAAACCTCCCTGGGCAGCTGATCCTGGGGTCTGTCTGGGCTCTCCTGTCCAGGCAGGCTGGAGCAGCAGTAGGAGCAGCAATTCCGGGTCGCAGGTGAGATGTATCCCCCAGAGCTGTGGTAGGAATCCCCGGAGATCTCATCAAGGCAGGACAAGCAGGGCTACAGAGTAGCAAAGGCTTGAGGCAGCAGGGTCTGCAGCCCAACTCCCAGCGAGGCAAGGAAGGACAGGTTTTGGATCCCGGGGTTTCTCCAGCAGGGAGGAAAATCAGCAGGAAGCCTGCAGTGCTGACGAGAATGGCAGCCTCTCTCCCTGTCCCCAGCTGAGCAGTGTCCCGGGCACACCCAGGTGAAGACAGTAGCCCAAATGGGCTCCTCTTCTCCATGGCCAGTTCTTTCGTTTCTCCCAAGTACCCAGCAATTTGTTGCCTTGGTAACATATATGGGAGAAAATTCCTCAAGGATTCTTCAAGAGAAAGGGAACTCCCAAAACCCCAACAGCATGTCTTATGTGTGACTCACAAACTACCTGGTTACTTAAAGCCTTGGTTCTGAAATGCTGTCCAAGGATTCTCCTCCTCTGCATTAGCTGAGGGCTTGCATCCTGGAAAGTTGCAGCCTCAGACCTCCAAGGGGGTTCAGCATCTTACCTACAATGGACCGTGCACTGACAGTCCCAAATCAGAGCAGTCAGCCCACAAGAGCAAACAGATTTAGGGAAGGCACTGACTGACTGTAATGAGGCTTGGGCAAAGTGGAGGTGCCCAGGGAAAAAGCTGACCTTGTAAAGGAGGGACCTCATTAGCAATTGACAGAACTCACTTGGATAATTTCTGTGGAGACACATGGAACAACTTGTGGATCTTTAAGGAAGTGTTCTGTGTCAGACTGCTTTCCCCTCACCTCTACCTGCCAGTCACTTGAAAAAATGGATTTCTGCTGCTCAAAATACCAGTAACGAGTGCTACCACACTTCCCTGCTGCCTCCGCAGTCTTCTTGAACAAGCCTTAGAGGAAGGAAACAGAAAAAGCATCCAGGTGGGAGTGTGCCCCAGCTGTGCAGGTTTCAGCTGCTCCAGATGTGGGGTGGGAATAGGGCTGCAGATCTCAAAGTGCCACTGCTCAGGAAGATGCTCTGATTGCTCCAGGGCTGCAGAGTGCACAGGAGGTAAAAGCTCAGGGTGAGGTCATGTTGGCATGTTTGGTCTGTGCCATATGTGCTCAGCCAGGAACTGACTGATGCAGTTTCACTCCCTGGGTCCTTTGTCTGTGGCTGTGATTGCTGCAAACCACAGCTGGCCAACTGAACTCCAGACTGGAAAGGCAAACCCATGCTCAATTTTGGTTTAAATGGGATTACTCTGTTTTTTTCACAGGTAATTTCCACTGAAAGCCTCTCCCATGCATTACTGCAGCCACAGAGAAATCAGTGCATCCCTGCGAATTTGCAGCTGTAGAGGAAACCACCCTGCAACCAGAGGAGAGCATTGTCCCACTCTTGCCAGCCCCAGCCCACACCTGGCACAGCCCTTCCCTGCTGCTGGGACCAACCCATGATTTTTGCCCAGGGCAGCAACAAAGGGAAGGTGTTGGCCTCTGCCTGGGAAGTGCCAGCACAGCCTCTCTGGTGACTAACCTGGCTCTGCCACACCAGGCAGACTGAGGGTGTTTCAGGTGGGAAATTATTTTCAGTACAGTCATTGAACACAGTTCCTACTTAGAGCTTTTTCTTTTTTGTATTACCAAAAGCAAAGTGGAGGACACAAATCAATAAAATGCACCACAGATGCACAGAAGTCCCCAGGGACCTCAGAGATAACACACCCCAGAGATGGGAGATCCTCAGTTAACCCTGTGCCCCTCACCTACCCAAAGAGCTCACAGAGCATACACCAGCGTGTTGCCTCCCTAGGACCAGCCAATCTCTCTTTCACAGATGGTGCCACAAATATTTAGGCCCAAGGTAACAAAACACACCAGGACTACACAAATGCACTTCCAGAGCATTGGTAGGAGGGATCAGGAAGTCCAGCTCCTGTTCCTGTGAACTTTTTCCATGAAGGTCTAACATAACACTTCTGTGACCAATTTGCCAGGACCAATCAATCAGAATTTCTGTACTGCTGAATAGCAAATTTCCACAGATAATAGCTTCCTTCTCATGCCTCATCCCAGGAAACATTCTAGGCCAAGTTGCATGAGGTTCCCAGTAATCTGATCTAGTTGAAGATATCTCTGTTTATTGTAGTGGGATTGAACTAGGGCCTTTGAAAGGTCCCTTCCAAGCCAATCATTCTGTGATTCTCTTTAAATCCTTTTGGTTAACGAAGTTCTAATAACCCTGCCCTTTCTTGTAAATCCTAAGGGTGGACTTGTGTGCTTTCCTAATCACGAACATATTAATCACTTTTCCAGGAATTTTGCAAGAGGAGACTTTGCAACATAAAGCAGATTAAGTTTACATAAACTGGAGCCAAGAGCATCTTGACATCAGGGTTTGTAGCCTTGACATAATGGAATTAAACTACTAAACTATTAAAAGCATTTAGGGTGTGGGTGTAGCTTGAAACATATTTAGGAAATCAAACCTGACAGGTTACCACATAACAAGAACGTTGTTTGGAATCTTGTAGGGCCCCTGATTCTGATAAGAAGGCATCCAAATACAACAAGAATTATGAGAGTAAAATCGATGTATACCCATCAAACGTTGAGAACTATTGTCTGCAGTTTCATGTTCAAGTACCCCTATTTCAGCTGGGAAAAGAATCATTAAAAAAAGAACTAAGAAGGCCTAATGGGGAAAATGCACTTTTAACCAAATACTCTTATTCCTTTTCATCATACACCATCTTTGGTAGGTGAAATTCCTCCATGACAGGCCTGTTGGATGGTGTTCAGCAATTGAGACTCTCTGGGGAAACAGAAAAAGTTATTGGGGCCAGAGATGCTGCTGTTGGAACATGCTGTTGTATCCTACAAAAGAAGCAGGCACAAGTGGCAAGAGGAAGGAATTAAGCCAGAAAAAGACACTTTTGACCCAGTTGCTCTATTCAACTTGCAATATTACTAATGAGGAAGTTAGCTGCTACAAACTCTTTCATGCATGCCAACAACTTTTAAAGGCATGATTTTAGTGTCTTGTATAGTTCTGTGAGAGCCTCTTTGTAGTCACCTTATATTGGGAAACCTGTGCAGACAAGTTTGCTTGGGAAGCTGTGTAAAAGGAGTAGCCAAAGAGTTACTGGGAATGGCCTCACTACCAGCACAAGTGCTGTAATGTCTTCAGAGACAGAAGATAAATGAATCACATTTCAGATGAGAGGAATGCTGAAAAAAAAAAAAAAAAGGCATGTAACAGTGGAAGGCTAAGTAGTGAGCTGACTTATGAGCACTCCACAACTGTGAGAGAGCTTGAGGCTGGGCCCTTCACCAGCAGTCCTGAGGGAATGCACTTATGGTGCTTAAAGGATAATACTCATGGGGGTTACCCAGACAGAAGACCTGGGAAAAAGTGAAGTGCTAAAAGGAAAACCTCACATTCCATTCCACTAAGAAATCTGCCTCTGCAGTTGTTCTCCCTGTGCCTCAGACTGCATTTCTGTATTTTTGCCAAGTAGCTTTACATATATCATATATCTTTGGGTTTAGCCAGACAAAGGGGGAGTAATAAATTGGAGCATACAGAACAAGATAATAAAATGCAGAAGTTTTATACTGCTGTTCCATCAGCCCGAGAAAATATATGAGATCTTGGCTCAAGCAATGATCAAGGAATACATTAAACAGCATTAATTACGCTCAAGTGCTTTCTTGAGAAACAACTTCTCTTATGTTAGCCCCAAAGTTACCTCTGCTCCTTGCAAATTTCTGCCTTAATCCCAGCAGGAGGATGGCTATGATTTCAGTAGTAAAAAATTATTTGCAGAGGTAACAAACCTATTGAAACTGGAATGACTGATGAACCACTAATCTCAAAAGGGAGGAAATTCACAGAACTTACATTTCCCATTTTATTCATTTTTATGCATCTCTTCAGCAGTTCAGCCCATATTAGCAGAGACAGTGGGGTCACAAGAGGTTCAAGGCACACTCACACCATTACCTGAGCAAGGCTTTTTGTGCTGTAAAATCTATTTCCTATCTGGATTACAGGAGGAAACCTGATCTGCTTAACCAATGCTTCTAAAACTGACTGGTTTTATAGGCAGCCCAATAACAGATTTATCTATAGTTGAAATAATCAAAAAGTTATTTCCACTAAGGGCTAGCATCTGCCTCTTCTGGTTAAAACGTCTAGGCTATAACATCCTGCAAGGAAGTCTGTTGAAATCATGGCCAAAATGTCAGCCAGCTAGGCACAAGCAGGCATTGAGTGAGAGTCATGGATGTGATTTGTGTCAGGGGAGTGTTATTCTCACTGTGCCAGAGGTAACTTGATTGAAGCTGATGTACTGCCCTGCCAGTATTAATCAACTGAGAAACTGCTGCTGGGTCTGACCCCCAGCACACTTTAGCTTCTCACAGCCCAGCACAAGCAGTATGAAAACCCAAAAAGAGTGGGATGAGGCTTTTTACAATTCAATGTGCACATACAGCCTGTCCTGAAAACCTCTCCACAAAGAAAGAGCAATCCCTTCTCAGCCAGGGGCAACCCACTGGCTCTGTTGGTTCACCTCAATTGTTCCCAAAGCTGGTCTCCATTTATTGCAAGGAACTGGCTGGCAGGTTAGGGCTTCCAGTGTTGATTCTGCCATCCTGTTAAATCATGCTCCTACACAGCCCAGCCAAGGGATCTATCATTTTAATACACAAACCCTATTATTCCAGTTTTCACTCTCTCAAGTTCTGTGTGAACCCAAGCATGCAGCAAAATGTCAGTGTTTGCCTGGGACATTGTACACGCTTAAAAGCCAACTGTATTAGTGAGATTTAAAATTGATATATATTTAATTTGATTTTTTTGCTGTACGTCAGAAGCAGTAATGGGACAACCCCTAGGGCTAATTTAATATAGTTTTGTGAACAAAGCATCTGCTTCACATCTCCAAGCAAATGATTTCGAATTCCTATACAGTGGATTGCATTAACCTTTCTAATTATTTTTCTCCTGAAAAAGCACTTCCATATTTCTCCTGACAAAACATATTTCACTCCTGAAGTGTATTTACTGCCAATAATTAAAACAAAAATAGAGCTAATGCACACACACTCTTGTAAAATAGGCAGCCCAACAGCAGAACCACGAATACTAAAGAGCCTCACAGCTCCACAGAGCCTCAGAGCAGCCTGTAAACACAGTTGATAACAAATTCCATCCAGCACAAAATTCGTGCTAGCCACAGATTAAATCATCAAACCTTGAAAGTTAAGGTCTGACACCAGGTGTTGTAATGGGGAATCCTTACAACAAGTATAAGACAGCGATGAACTTGGAAGGAGAGATGAAGTGATATTTCTTTAGATGTTCAGGGATGTTTTATTCCTCCAGCCCGCATGGCTGGAGTTCCCAGGCAGACCCCAGTCATGGGACCCTGCTCTCTTCCCTGGCCTGGGCACCCAAATCAACCCATCAGGAACAGGTTATGGAGCACACGTGACATTGGGAGCAGGGACAGAGGCAGACCCGTACCCTACAGGGTCCCTCCCCACGAGACTTCAAGGGAGAGGCACCTCCACAACCAGGAGTGTGCTTAGTCTCCTCATTTTAAAAGTCCTATGTTTTTGTTGAATGCAGAGGCTTGATATGCTCCAGCAGAACGTGTCTGTGCATTCCAGCATGGCAAAGGATCAGTATTTATCATCAAAACAACCCCAGGAACATCCACAGGGCGTTTAAATGACAAACAACAGAATGTTGTTAGATCTGGGGGGGTTCCCAATACTGCTGCTCAAGTACAACAAAAAAGGCAAATTAAATATATATCAATTTTAAATCTTGCCGATATAGTGTGCTTTTAAGTGTGTACAATGTCCCACGCAAACATTGCCATTTTACTGTGTGCTTGGTTTCCCACAGACCTTGAGAGAGTGAAAACTGTCTTCCCTTTCTCCCCTTACCTCAAATTGTGTACAGCTCTGTGTGATGTTACTCCACAGGGCAGCTGAGACACTGGATGGCGTTTCCCTGTGATAAATAGTTACATATAATGGGAACTCAGCACATTCATAAAAATTAAATGAACTGAAGCACAAATGCCTGGTCCCTTTGAAGGGAGATGGAAATTGGAGATGGCAAACTAGAAAAAATCACCTTTCCTCTGCCTCTGTCAATGCCAGTCACATGTATTTGCATTTTTAGCTCAAATCTACAGAGGAAAAAATTCTTTCCTAATGGCTGCATTGAGCTGAAAAACAATGGAAAATTGCTGATTTGATTCTATTTAAAAAACCCCACAGAATTATTTTGGATTAGGCACAATAGCACTTAGTTCTGTTTTAACTTGGTATAATTACAACTGGCCCTTCATATGCTGAACTGACATCAAAGAACAATTCATTTTGAGTAATAGCCCATAATTCACCCTAACATATATAATTAGAAATGAAATGTATTATGTGCTCAGGCTATCAAGAGAGAATGGGAAGTGCAGACTTTTGAATTCATACTGTGTAGGAACTGCTTAGTAATATGACTAGTAAAGATTAATCACCCATCACAGTGCAAAAGATCAGGTGGCATTAAACAACCAAACAAAAACTGAGCTGCTGAGCACAAAGGAAACCTATTAGAAAACACAGTGGAAATTATACGTGCCAAAGCTAAATTAATTCCTGGTATAACTCAACCATTATGGGAAGAAAAAATACAAAAAAGGGACTTGGCCCTCTGTTTGTGCAGCATGTGGTCATCCCAATGACAGGCTGAAGCTCTGCCTTGGTCAGGGACGGCTATCCAGCCTCTCAGGACTGCAGCCCTGGAGTAGGAGCCCCCTTAGCCCCCAGCTGCACATCTGCAATGGCAGGAGCAACAGAACAGATGGACGGCTAGTGCAGGCTGGAATTTGCCCCTCACCCCCACCCACGGGGCACCAGGGTGGGAAGGAGCAGGGAGGCCACATCCCAGCACCACTGAGCAGCTGCCCAGCTGCAGGAGCCTCCAGAGAGTCCTGAGGGGTTTCACCTGAACCAGTGGCAATTTCTTGGGCTACAGTCATTCCCTGTGGAGGCTCTCCAGGGGTCCTGGACCTGTCCTGCTGCTGCTTTTCACATGTCATGGCTAACACAGTGACACAACATCTTCATTTTTCCACTAATCTACCTTATTC
>JACBWW010000005.1:99480-111876 GCA_020086605.1 Lanius collurio
GTCATGGCTAACACAGTGACACAACATCTTCATTTTTCCAGCAAAACCCTCCCACCCACCCTAGGTCTTTCGTCCTCCTGGTATTTGCACATAGCAGTCATAGTCCTTTAGGTAAGCACTAAATGACACAAGGGCCACACTACTAATGTATCAAGCAGGCAACAGAAATAATAAATAATCTGAAAGGAAAATGCTGTGTGGTAGATAGGGACAGGCGAACGGAAGATTTCAGGATGTGACGGAAAGCAGCAGGGACCCTTCCCCCCTCATCCCCTGTGATAAGCAATCACTCCAGGTATGCAACCCCTCTTAACTCCAGTAGTTTTCCACTCCTTACTAACCCTGGCTAGTCCTACTGTCCCCCTCTGACGTAGTGAAGCCCCCTTGACTATTTAACCCCATGAGACAAGATAATAAACACCATTAGACCATCTACCACGTTGGTGTCTGTGGGTCGTGGACCGAGTGGCTCGGGAGGGGCTGGGCTGCCGTGCTGTTGTCTTGAAACCAGGTCGCCTTGCCTTCTCAGCAGAAGGCAACAATGCTGACATGGAAACCTCTATGCAAACTGGAAGGAGTGAGTGGAGTACAAATGTGTAAAAGCAAAAAGGCTTCCAACTGTTAAACGGCCATCTTATGAAAACAACTGCTGCCAGTGAAATACAGTGACTTATCTACTTCAAATAAAATAAATGAAGTGGAAATGTCACTATGATTAAACATCTATATCATGTAGCACACAGGGAACTGGAACAACTCATGGCTAATGACTGCCTACCTTCCTAAGTACTTTGTCCCAGCAGCTGCTGCACATTTTCTTGAGCTGGTGTGTCACTGAAGTTTTTATAACTGATTGATAGCCTAATAATTCTGATTGCATTTAATGGATTTACCACTTACCTTTCAATGGTTGCATCTAAATCTTTTTTATCCTGATCATTTCTCAATGAAATCTGTGATTCTGACTTGCTAACCATCCCTCAGATCAACACCGAAACTGGGCTTCAAGAAGAAAGCAGGAGTACCTTTTATACCCTGAGACAAAAATGCTATCTTGCAGAGGTATTCAGGCAAGGGACTACAGTGAACAGAAAGATTTTCCTTTGGGTTTAAATGTTGTGGGGTTGTCTGGGTTTTTTTTTTTTTTCTAATAGGACAGTAGCCACATCAAGGAAATGCCATTGTTATAAAAGGCTGAAGCAAACCTGGTCAAAGACCACTTTTCTTAAATTTTGCAGGTAAAGAAAGTTTCTCTGAAATATTTTTTCTCTAGCTGTTTCTCCCCTTTTGACTTGACTCTTCTGGACTCTTCCCATTCTCCAGCTCTAAACTTGTCAGTTCCCAGGACTTGTCAACAGCTTAAGCTGAAACAATACCTTGTGGAGGGCACGTGGCTCTGAACATCTCCATTTCTTGCAGTTGGGAAGAGAGAGCTTTTCTGAAGCTTTTGTGGCAGGGTACATGGGGTGGAAAGCTCCCAAGAACCAAACATAACAAGTCACAAAAAGAGAAAAGGAAGATTTAAAATTATTTGTCAGTCCCTAGTAAATACCTCAATATATTTTGGAGATAACAAGCAGCTGCTCTCGATTGCTGAGCTTTCTGTAGCACTCAAAGTACCATCAAATAAGCTTCAAAAGTTGCCTGTGCTGAGTGTAGGGACCACAATTCTGGGCCTTTTGTTTTGGTTTATTTTAAAAAATTGGCTTCTGAAGTTACCTCTGCTCTTCCTCTTTATTCAAATACATTTGATCAAACAAGTATCAGCAGGCCATAATCTAATTCTGTGGAAGACAGAGAGCAAGAGCCAGCTGCATCAGTTTTGGCCCACTGTGAAAGTCTCCAACAGCCAGGGTGACTTCCCTGCACTTTGCTTCTCCTTCTTCACATGAGTTTCTGTGTACTTTAACAGGACTGCAGGGTTGTATTTACGTATGGGTGTATATATATATATGCATTATTCTTATATACAGTTTAAAAATAATCACATACATGTGTGTAGAGGTAAAACCTGTTATATAATCATATATAAGGTTGTGCAAGGTTGTGCAGTAATATCTAGCATAGGTTATATAACAATCATGGTTAACCCTAATAAATGTTAAAATGTTAGCGCTAATAAATGTTAAAAATGATCCACTGGTTGTACATAAACACAATATCAAGGCCTTACCTGCAAGAGGCTCCTTCATTCACCACTGTTCATGAAACTGCTATTTATAGAAAACGTTTGTTTGTGTGCTCATGATAAAGACTGAGTAATGAATTCCTCAGGGTTATTTCAGGTTCACACACACACACACAAAAATTTAAAGTGCTTACATGTTGCGGTGGACCCCCCGGACGCCCCCCCCAGCCGGGTCTCTGTCATACGACTGAGTCGGGTCTGTCTAATGTTCAAGCAGCCCAGGCTCTGATCTGGTTGGTTGTTTATCCCAGCTCCGCCCCTGGTGTCCCCTTTCCCCCTCTCTGTGATAAAACCAGCAGGACGGAAAGCCCCACTCTCTTACCCCACCAACTTTTGCCCAGGTCGGGTGCTCTGTCCCCCCCAGGACAGAGGGAATAAATTACTTAACATCATAAAGGAGGTTTGAGCTATATTTCTCTTCTCAACTTCTGCTCTGGGGGTAGCTGTCAACAAACACTGGCTTAAGTGGAGCTGCACAGTCGAGGGATGTTTAGGCTGTTTGTAAATATCTGAAGATATTCCAAGACATAAAGAGGCAAGCTCGCCACAACTTTAAGCACTGGACAAGCTAATCCACCGCCAGACTTACACAGCTGCACCCGGACTTCTTCCCATCTATTTGGCATCCGGAAGTTATCCTGAGCTCTGAAATAGCTTGTCTTGTTTAACACTAAAGTTAAGCAATGTAAACAGCTAACAGTATCCCATAGTTAGCCATAATGCTAAGATACACACAGCACTGAGGAACCCTCACCCTCCTTATTTGAAAGGAAAATTAAGCAATTGTAGACAGGATATACAGAGCCATTGTTTGCCTGGTTTTCAGGTCACTGGGGTTCCACAGAAATAAGGAAGACCGACCATTGCCAGATCCATTCCAACAGGTTGAGGAAATCTCTTAAGTCTCCAGAAACTCAAATCATGACTGAGCAGCTTCAATTTCCATAGACATCTCCCAGCCTGCAGCTGCCACAGTGGTGGATTGGCAAAGGGAAGGCAAGTAATGGGGCAAACCCCACCACCTAACATCTCTGGGGACATGTGGGACCACAGACATCCTTTCAGCTGATAATGAGAAAGAGCATTAGGCTGACCTAATGCTCATTAACAGACTTTGTCCAGTTCACTCCTGGCATTGTTTGAATCACCATTGAGAAACTGGTATTTCAGGCTTCTCTTTTGTCTCTGCTGGTTTGACCTGCCCAACATTTCATAGCTAAAACAAGACTTCTGGGCTGACAGACACTTCACCCAGATACTCACTGCAGCTCACAGCCAGCAAAAGCCACTGCTTCTTATATACTTCAAGATTCTGGGCTATTGACTTTTACCAGTGTCACACAGAAGTGCTGACATGTCCTTGCTGCAATGGAGCTGACCTTGTGGACAGCTGCAGGCAGGGGACAAATGGCTGCCTCTTAAGGGTAAAGTGGTGAGATTTAGGAAAGGCCTCATGCTGAGAGCTGAAGGTGAAGGTAGACACTTTTCAAGACACACAGAAAATAAAGCCTATCTTTCTGAGACACCTGGCATTCCCAGACATCCTGTGTTTCAATGACAGGCCTGCCTTTCCTAGACATAATCCCATAGTGTCACATTAAGGTTGCCCCAGGAGAGGGGCAATCAGGGGGCCTAGGGCAGACCCCCATCCAACAGACCTGTCTTAGGGTGACTTGATGTTGTATACCCTATCATGGCTCTAGAAATTAGTTTTATGCTTTTTTATGCTTTTAACCTGAGCCTGAAAGAGAAAAAAGCCAAACTGAAACTGAGCAAGACTTTTCAAAACCGTTTTGTGTTTTCAAGGACAGACAGAGATAACACAGGCTCTCGCTCTCTTGGCATAGCTTTTGGATGAGCACTGCTTTCGGTCTGGAAGAGACTAGAGCTAAAAGCAGCAATTAAATAATAATTATGAAACGCTACCTTTCTGGATATCTACCTGGCTTGCTCCCAGAAAATCCTGTTCTTGGAGGTGCATTCACTGTATGCAGAACCATTCTTTGGGGACCACTCAGGCAAGGAAAACTGGGGCATGCAGACAGGGAAAGAGGCAAAAGGGTCAATGTTAGCCCAATAATAATTTTAAGCATGTTTGGAGTCCCTGTAGAACAGTGTGTAAGTATTTAGGAGCTGTTTTATCAGTAGCACCTGTAATTCACGGATATTCTGTATTTGTAGCTGCCAGCAGATGTGTTGTAGAACCATGCCCTGGGCTGAGCCTTCCCCAGGTTCTGATCCTCAGGGATGGATCCTGGAGCAGGGAGTTATGGGGAGGTGTCCCTGCGCTCTGTGGCACTGATGGAATCCTACATTTCCTCCCCCTGGGGCTCTGAGACCCTACCCTGAGGGAAGCATCCCCTAAGCTGGGCAGGGGCAGTGAGGTGCCTTGGAAACCATCCACAGGGGATGGAGCTGTCAGAACCTCAGGATCCTGCTGGATGATCTAGAATCCTGCTGGGATCCAGAAACTCAGGAGCCTGCTGGATGATATGGAACCCTGCTGGGATTGAAAACCTCAGCACCTTGCTGTATGATCTAGAACCCTATTGGATTACCCAGAACATCAAGATTCTGCTGTGATCATCTAGAACCCTGCTGGGATCAAGAACCTCAGGACCCAGGCTGGGCAAGGCAGTGACAGCTTGTTTCTTCACATTCAATATTCTTCATATTGTACCAATTACTGCTTTACTTTGTATTTAAACTATAAATGCATTTGGGCACATCAAACCCAACATCATTCTCCTGTTTGCAACTGGGTCTGGTAACAAAGCATGTCTGGTAACAGAAGAAACAAATGTTCTTTTCTCTTAGTGAACCCTGCTTTAGAAACAATGATTGGGGGTTTTTTTCTCACAAACCTAACATTAATTTTAAGGTTTCTCTTCCTGAATTCCATGCAGCCCTTATTCTGATAACTCCATGATGCCTCAGAAGCCAGACAAGATATGATAGCACCTCAGTACACAGCAAACCTCTAAATGCAATTAGGTTAGAGTATCTTGAAATGTCTTTGGGAGCTGATACTATCTCCTCCTCAACAACCATTCACTAACCAACCACTTGCCCACATTGTTTAGAAGTATTACAAACAGCACTGAGCTTAACGTTGTAAAGAATTCCAGTTGGTAATTCCCCTCTATTGTGAAAAACCAACATTTTTCTCTATCTTTTATCAGTATTTGCAGCTTGCCTTATCATGTATTTGAAGAAGTCTGTGATGTGTTGGGGAAGCTCCCACAGGCCTAAAAGATTTTAGGCAGAATCCCTCTCTAGAATTCTCCCTTATCACATAACAATACACAAGGTACGAACAGCCTGAAACGAGCGCATTGACTAGTGATTCCTGGCAAGAAAGTGAAAGCTTCTCCCTTCCAGGAACACAGAAGGAATATAAATTATTAGCTTTCAGACCACAAACCCATCACATCAATCATCTGTGAACATCAATAACAGCTAGATATATAGAGAGATCTATAGATCTATATCTATATATCTATAGAAAACAACCACCAGCCTGGAATGAACACTGACATTGTTGTCTACATCAAGGAACATCATTTCATGTTTTGCTTAAGTGGTCACCAGCCTCCTTCTCTTTTGTTGAAATATATATTAAGTACCTTAAATCAGAATCAGAAATTAGCAGTACAACAAGTGTTCAGTATCCATTTCAAGATAAACATGAGAAAAACCAGCCACATGAGAGAAGACACAGCACTAACAGCACTTATTTTTCTGGAAGAAAAGTATATGGTGTGTGGCCTCTCTCTTTAGCACTGTACTTTCAGGCTAGCGGTCGCATTCCGCTCCTCTTTTCCCTTTCAAATTCTCCCTTCCCAGAGGCACATGCTATTCTGAACAATCACAGTTGTCAGGGTAATGCCCAAAACCCATGGATTCAAAAAAGTGTGACATTACCTTCGTCATTTGACACTACAGAACAATCTAGGTGGACAGATACTATCCTACCAACTCAAGAGAGTTGAGTTATCCTTCTGCTGGTACAACCAGTTCCTTGTTATCAGGAACAGCTCCCATTGGGATGTATATCCAGCATCTTGCCCACAAGCTGGTGATTATAACTGGAGAAAGCTGCAAGGGAAAAGCAGTAGACATCCAGCTCCTCAAACATCATGTCCCAAAGCTCACTTTAATTTCTTCAATCACCAGCCAGCTTTTCAAAGCTTTTTTTTTATGTACTGGCCAGGAGCACAGCCTGAGCAAGTGCAGTATCTGAGCAAGAAAGCTGAGATGTGCATGCAAACAAACTCAAGAAAGACAGGAGGCTTTGAGGATTGTGCATGTTTTCTCAAGAGAAATCTCTTGTTATCAGCTTTGAAGACAAAGTTTGTTTATCAACTGTCAAGCAGGCTGCTTGATGTTAACAGATAGGGTTAGAGATACTTTTGAAAGGCACCGGGGCTGTGGAGTATCTGCTCCTGCCAAATACAGATACCCCATTTCTGCCATTTCTGCCAACTGTTCAATCCCATGGTCAGCGTTGTGCAGAGGGCAAATCAGCCAACTGTTTCCTTCAAGCTTTTATAGCTGTGAGTCTTGATTTCTGAGGGGACAAGAGCACACTTGTCCCAGTACCCCTAGTCCAGCAAAGCATCTGAACAGAGAGGGGCCACCACTGCCCATGCAGAAGATCTTTATGATACTTGAAATACAAGGCAGTCCTGGCACCTGTGCCCACAGCCTATCTGACAGCCTGAATAGCGAACTCAGAATTTTATCTCAAATCTTTCTTAGGGAAGTTCTCTTCTCTAGTGTTATTTACTTTTTCAAGGCTTCCTACCATGTTCTTCTCTTTACATTGCTATTTATTTACTAAACCACAAACTTGCACATAGTTGAAAGACATATTTGCTAACAGACCTCACAATGCATTGTCTGATTCAAAGTAAGATTTCCCATAACATACTCAGAGGAAAACTGTTTCCATGTCAGAAGACAGTAGCAGGCTGTTGGCACTTTCATGTGAAAGAACAAAATGCGCATCCGTAACTTCTCCATGTTCAAACAAACACTGTGGTGAATACAGTGACATGAGACAACTGCCAAGTCCACAATCCATTTCTTATGCTAGAAGCATTTTAGTCTATCTTATCTGAATGAGAAAACAGAGAACTCCACCTTCTGAAAAGCTGTAGCACTGACTGCTATTGAAAAAGCTAACGTCGAAATAGTATTTTAAGATGTTTTCTTTCTACATTAAAGTGGGTGGAAAACTAGTCCTTGAAAGTACAGAGATATTATTACTTTCCCTAATGCCTGAAAATGACAAGAAAGGATGAAAAAGACTGGAAATTTACTATTTCCAGCTGACACCAGTGTTGAATGCTCTTATAAGGCAGAAAAACAAGCATCAGCCATGCTGAGAAGTGAATCAAAAACCTGGATGAAAAAGGCAGACTTTAATGTTGTGAATCAATCACGTCTGGGAATTCCACACGTGTGAGGTGTTCAGGTTTCTTTGGCCTTCAGGAAGGTCAGAAGTTAAAAGCTAGGAGAAAACTCACAGTGGGACAGCTGTATGTTACCAGTGCATCTCCTTTCCTAAGATATTTTGCTTTTAACAGCAGCTGAGTTCCTCATATAACATCTCTCATGCACTACCGAGCCACTGAAATACAGATACCAATCATTAGCCACATAAAAGGCTTCAATCATTGATCCAGAAAATCAGCTTAGTCTCCCACAGCTTTTGCAAGAAGTCAATTATGTAGATGTGGAGCACATATTACACACCAGCAGAGAAAGCCTAACTCCGCAGAACCACTGTAAATATATTTACTTAGCTAATACCCCAAGCTTATCTGGCGCGAAGGCTACGAGTATCACCGAAATTCAGCATATCAAGCTCTTGTATTGCCACCTCGCGGCTGATGCACGTATAATTTGGCTTTACTGGAAGGAGAGTGCATCAGGAATTCCTTGTATTGCATAACAAGGGAATAAATGCTGGCATAAATAGAAGCAGAGTTTTAAACTGAGTTACATTTAGTAATGAGACTTTGCAATGGAAGGAGGATCTCCTCTGAAGGAAGAATATCAATCAAGTACTGGGTGAAAACTCAGGCATGAAGTGAAAACTTAAGCGAACCCCTCACCCATGATGTGTCAGCTCTGTAGTTATTCCTCAGCCTGGCACTCTCGCTAGTGGGACACAAAAGACAACGGTGCCACTAATAAGTGACTTCAAAGTTACTCCACTTAAGTAATCCGTCTGGGAAGCTCTTACAATTGTTTACAAAGCCTCTGGGCGATTTGATATTCAATTGGCATAGAGAGAGTTATGGCTTATAGAAAATATTACCTTTCTTTGAGAACTAGATCTCACAATACTGCAAGGGTTGCATTTGATTATGTTCACATCTACTTGAGAATAAGGAAGGGGAAAGGAGCCACAGGCCCAGTGAAGAACGAGGTGGAAAATACAAGTGGAAGGGTGCCTACCACTGTGACATCAATTACTGCCCAGAGAACTGTGGATGCTCACCAGGCTCCACCCAGGCCTTTCATACCAACATTTTATATTTACTTGAATTTCACACAGCAGTTCCCTGAACTCTCCAAGTTATTTCCTTCCAACCATCAGGAAGTTTATATACCTGCACTGGCAAGCAGAGGGACTTTCAGCTTTCACATTTAGCTTTATAATCTGAAAGGAGAATGTTTTTTTCTTTTCCATCAGCATCATCCAGAATAATAAGTTAGACAGACAGGATAAAGGATTCGTCCTTAACAACTGAATTAGAAAAAAGAAACATACTCATTATTGTCTCTTGTTAGTTCTTTTTCTTATCTGTGTTATTTATCCAAGTACATTGCCATGAAAATATTTATCCTTTCATGACTATTCTATTTATCATAATAGAAGCTAAGCCTTTACTATCAGTTCTGAACTTTTTGTGTGCAAATGCTTTCAAAATGCTTGCAAAAATCATTTGCTTACAAGGCTAAGATAAATTGCTTCATGATTTATAGGAAGACAATCACATATACAGATTGATGATTTATAATCGAAAGACTAAGCACCTTAATCTCTAATTGCATCCACATTTCTTCTACTTAGGCTTAGCCTATCTTCTAATAGGATTTGGTCCTGAACACTTCCTACTTTCCCTGGTTATGTTACTGGTATCCCATTATACAGGCAAGAGAGATTACCCTTGGCTTTGCCTTAATCTTTTAAGTGAGTTGTTCTCAGAAGAAATAATTTGACCATTACAGTAGGGCAGGGTAGCAAAACAGTCACAAAAGTTTTCTCAGTTATGCCACAAGAAAATATATTTATTGACTAATATCAACCCATAAGCTTTGGGGAAAAGATACTATGTGCCTACACACCTTGTGTGATTATTTAAATTTTATGGGAGATGCACAACTTTCTTCCCAGGACTTCTATCTTATTTGAAAATCAAGACTTTGCATGACTGTTTGTGGAAAATGGAGAGATTCTGGACTTAGGATAGTGTCATATCTAAAACAGCTGTGTAAAAAGAATAAATGCTGAAAGCTAACAAGCCACAAATAATAGCATTCTCACAATACTATTTTAAAAATAAACAGGATTTTCATAGTTGATTCTGGGCTTGGGGTTGTCTTAGAAAATTCCAGTATTGAAATGGAGTTTGATGGAGTCTAAAGTCAAGGACAAAAGCAGATGTCAGCACCATAGCCTGCAAACCCCTGAGTCATTGTAAAATCAGCAAAATTATTTAGCATGGAAAAATATGAAAGCATATTCCATATAAATTGGTCTGGTGTTTGAAGGATGGACATTAAATCTAAAACAAGATCAATATAGCAAAAAGACCAATTAAAAACAACTATGCACTTATCAAAGAACATATACAGAGGCCCATGAAAAAAACCCCCAAAATTAAACAACAAAAAGCAGAGAGAGGAGAAGAAAGGAACACACAAGCACCAAGCACCCCTGGGTGGAGAGAGATGAGGAAACAGGGAACTAGTTACTTTTCAGCTGAAAAAGATGACAAGATAAAAAAAAAATCAGATATACTGAAAAATAAGAATATCAAATGAAATAAAATAAATGTGAAGGAGATCAAAGGAAAACTACTCGTTTAAATGCTCTGACTAATCCAAGAGATAAAAGCTGCAGTGGGATTAAGTACTGCAGAAAATAACCATTACTCTCTTGCCTACAGGCACCACAGTGTTAGATATGACTATCCCTTAGATGTACATTGAAAGCAAATGCTTTTCCCACCCTTAGGCCTCATAAAGAAACAAAAGCCTTAGAGTACAGCATATGCAATAATAAGAAAATAAGCGTATTGGTATGAGGTGTGTTTCTGGAAGGGAGTGGGCACAATCAGAGCATCTGCCATCACAAGGTGATTATCCCAGCACCAGGGAATTACTGGAGAGGGGCTGTGGGAGTTGGATTCTAAAGCTCGTGTTGATGTTGTGGAGCTTTACACTAGTTCACCATCCCAGCAGCCATAGACTATCCCTGTGAAATGAAAGCAGAAGTACAGGAGACATAAATTATGAACAAAATTGCAAAGATTAGCTCTGTAACAGAGTTTACTGGTTCATTGCAAAGTGAGGGATGCTAACACTACACAGCATCTCAGAGATCTCAAAGAAGTAAACTGGTCCTTCCCCAGCTCCAGCACCTCAGTATCTTTCTTGTAGTAAGGGACCCAAAACCGGACACAGGATTTGAAGTGTGGCATCACCAGTGTAAACTACAGGGGGACAGTCACTGCTCTGGTCCTGCTGGCCACACTACTGCTGACACAGGCCAGGATGCCATTGGTCTTCTTGGCTACCTGGGCACAGCTGGCTCATGTTCAGCCATCCTCAACCAGCAGCCTGAGGCTGATTTTCCCTGGGCAGCTTTCCAGGCACTCTTCACCCAACCTGTACCGTGGCATGGGGTTCTTGAGAGCCAACAAAAAACAAGCAGGCAATTATCTGAAGTCAGTGGCCCCTGCCAGCACATCATCTGCTCCAACTAGGCATTTACCTGAACCTACAGCAAGTAAGGACTTCCCATAGTCATTGTTTTTGCTAGCACTTAAATGTGCTAGAGAATAGGAATTTCAGCTGAGTGGGAAAGTGGTGCATGGAAAACATTGCCAGGCCCTTTACAAGAGAATGGCTATTTTTGGGGTTCTCGTGTGTCAGAACTAGTTACTCTCTTCTTGTAAGTATTATCTGGATAGTTAATAATCTGAACATTTCTAATTCTGCACAGTATTTCCATTTATTGATCTTCCCATTGTATTATCACCTCTACGTGTTACCTCTGAGACAGAATGGCAAAGATTTTAACAGTGTCTATGCTTGCCATTGTCTCAAAGGTAACAAGGTTTTTAGCATCATGCTCTGACCAACTGAGCCCTTTTCCAGTCAGTCACCAGACTGCCACATCTCCTCGATTATGATGGACAGTGGCTTCATCCACCAGCTCCCTCAGATCCTGTGCATGCACTCCATCATGTCCTATGGATTTGTGCACCTTTGGGTTCCTTAGACAGGCTCAAACCTCATCTTCTCCTAGAGCTGGTGGTTCATTCTCTCCATCCTTGCCTTTCCTTCTGCAACACTGGTCAGGTGCTCGGAACACTTGCCAGTAAAGACGGGTAACAAAATCATTGCATACCTCAGCATTCTCTATATCTCAGTTGCTTCATTCCCTTCCAGGGAGGGTCCATGTTTCCTCAGTCTTCCTTTCTTATCATCCATGTGCCTACAGCTGCACACCCCTATCTATAGTTTGAGTCGCCTGTTCCCAAGCATTCAAGCTATGTAAGACAGCTAAAAATGTCTAGTAATATATCTAATACATTCTGGTAACATAGCTAATAAATTCTAGAGTCTGTAAATTCTAAAGCCGCGGTGTGACTAACTCAAGTACATGGTTCCCGCTATGCCAGGCACTTTGTTACCAGCTGAGGGGCTGATTTCCAACATCTGACAGCACTTGAAATCCCGGTATTTCGGTTTGGGAAAAAAAGCAGCAAAGGAGGTGCCAACACACGCCGTTTTTGTCGCACCTTTAATGTCACGGAGGAGATCCACCACCCAGCTGAAAGCATGACAACACTCTTGCTGTCTAAACCGTTCTCGATACCCCAACTCTTCCCAAGCAGATGACCCCATTTATCGCACTCCGGCTCCCGGTGCCGGGGCGGCTCCCGTCGCAGCAGCCCCGCCCC